>JAQYXR010000271.1:0-128002 GCA_030545055.2 Neoaliturus tenellus | reverse complement strand
ACACTTATGGATAGGTATTCTTTAAGATGGATCAACATCAAAGTAAAATATGTAGATCCTACCAGAATATTTTCATCATTATCATCATCTTCCAACAGTGCAGGGGAAGAAGAAGAACCAACTTATGGTATTACAATTATTGAATTAAACAGCGAGGAACAAGACAATCAAATTCAAATTATAAATAAACTTAATATTTAGTTTACAAAAGTGATTGGTATTTCTATTCTATATTAAAGCTATTATTATTTTATTTCTATACACTTCCCACAACCTACCCGGACGGCGTTTCGCGGCGAACTGCGGTAACCGAAGTTCTCTCACTTCTCGTTTTGGATTACCCCCACTCTTTTTCTTCCCCCCACCACTATTCCCCGTTTCCATATAAACGACCGCCTTACCGTCGCTCACCATTTGTTTGCCTACCGCCGAACGATGAACAAGCCTCAATTAGCAAAGAATACTACTACTTTTGCAGTAACTTCGCAACAAGATTTACAGGATATTTTTCAAACTTTAACCGATGTTGTAAACACGCCAAACAACACAGTTACTATTACTGTTGAAATTACCTACAATTGTCCAGAGTGTGAAAGGATGGAAAGCGAGAATGTTGAAGAATTAGAAATGCCAAACAACAGTCCTTCATCCGCCCACGATTCAACACCAGACGATGAAAGCTAGTCCTACACAAATATTCTTTTTCAATCCCCCACCACTTTATATTAAATATATATCCTCCCCTTATTTGCTCTCCTCATTCCATCGCCTACTTTTACACCATCTACACCGCTCCTCTCTAACCTGTACACAAACATGATGGACGGCTTTTCAATCACATCACAATTGGAAGACGATAAATTAAAACTTGAAATTAACAGAATACAATTGGAAGCACAGAATCAGGAAGAAATGATCCGGCTGTTAAAGCTCTTCAAATGTGTACTGTGGTTGGTATGCCTCTATCTGCTCATCGCCATCACCATCGGCATTTACCAGACCGTCACCGCCAAACATCGCTTGCACACCACTTCAAATAAAAATTCTACTTGGCTTTCCTAAAATAAATTATTAATTCCCACAGCCCCACGTCCGCTCCCGCCACACTCCCGCCCGCCCCACTCGTCCCCACACTCCCCACCTTTTTTAAAACCCCCTCCGGATGACCTTGACACACTTACCAACCCCTCCCCAAACCCCCTAAATCACCCCCAAATCAACAACACACACCTGCCAGTTACAACCGCTGACCTTGACCTGTGCCAGAACCGGCTATTCCCTTCTACTGCAGGGGGATGTGTTTGTACAGGGAAATGAAAAGTTTACATTACTTGAACAGAACAATAATGTTTGGGATGGTAAAGGAAAGAAATTAACAAATGTAGGTATAGCTGTAGATTTATTTGATGTTCCAATAGTAGCACAAACTATATATTCTAATCCGTATAATGATGATCCTTACATATGTAGGTTTAAAAAAATACGTAATGTATCTCCTGGTACCAACGATTTCGATTGTGTTGTAGTTAGTCAATCTTTGGTATTAGATAAACCAAATGGTGATATTTTTAATGCAAATGATACGAAAATAGGTAATTTAAAACAAGGAATTGATCCAAATGATGCCGCAACTGTAGGACAGGTTATCACAACGTCATTAAAGGATCATAAAGTATATACTTGTAATAATAAACGTATTACAGAACTTAAAGACCCTCAACATGTGGATAATGCCGTCACTGTTAATTTTCTTGTTAAAGTTTTAGGAAATGCATTATTTGATATATACAATCTTATTGCAACTCGTACACGTCATAGTCGGTTGTCTGAATCCGAGAAAGGTAATTGGATTAAACGGGAAATTTTTAATAAATACTTTATTAACCCTAATACGCAAAAGTTTATATCATCAGATTGGGGTGATATTGATATATAATATAAGAACACAATAAACGACCTCATTTATGTCCAACTCGTCATAGAGTTGACACATAAGTTGTACATTTCGATTATAAAAGGACGATAATGACATTCCAGTACATCAGTCCATATCGAGACAGTATACGGAAAGGAGGCGGTATCACGTCCACAGCGGTTTCTCTGTTAAGTAAAGCTTTAAATCGTATTCCAGTAGGATCTATCGTAAATAGAGCAATAGACGCTTTACCATACGAAATTCATATACCGGGAGGTTATCAGTATTGCGGAGCAGGAACTAAATTGAAAAAACGACTGGAAAGAGGTGATCCAGGCATAAATAAGTTAGATCAGGCTTGTAAAGATCACGATATCGCATATTCCACATTTACCGATTCAAAAAATAGGTCAATCGCTGATAAAAAGCTAGCAAATATAGCTTGGCAACGAGTAAAGTCTAGTGACGCTAGTATTGCGGAAAAAGCAGCAGCTTTAGCGGTAACAGCAGGTATGAAGGCTAAAACAGCGGTAGGAGGTGGAAAAAGGAGGGGTAAGAATAAAAAAGGATCAACCATGAGGAAACATGGTGGTAATATTAGACTAAAAAGACGTTCTCTGAGGAAAAAAAATAACAAAAAACCGACAATATGGTCAATGGTAAAAAACGGGGCTGGTCTTTACCTAAGACCGTATCGTGCATATTAAATAAAAGAAATCAATTGGTTATACCACATAAAGCGTTGACTAATGTTGAATTATTTAAATATATTTCCTGTTTAAAAATAGGCCTACCATTTTTCCGCGGAGTATTTATGAAAGACAGTTTACCAAAGAAAATATGGAAAAATGAGACTGGAATCGTAAATTTGGATAATACTGAAGGGCCCGGCACCCATTGGGTGTGTTATAAGAAACTAAATAGGAATATATATTATTTTGATAGTTTTGGAAATTTGCCACCACCTAAAGAACTTGAAAATTACTTTAAATCTGCTAAAAACATATATTACAACTATAAAAGAGAACAACCTGATAATACTTCAATATGCGGCCATTTATGTTTGGAATTCCTAGCTAAAAGTATCAGTCACTATTGAGATGTCTTCCTATACGGTATCATTAACAGGAAAATCGTCCACTTTACGAAGTGTCCCTTTTTCCAGCGTTACGCTTGCAAAAAGGAAGATTTTGGGAGGCAGCACTGTTAGATTTTACAACTTACAACTCTATTCCCAATGTTAAGAAGGTAAAAATAACTTATTGCATTATTATAAAGGAAAAGATGCTAGTGGGAAGTTCACAGACTTAGAAGAGAGCAGTTTACCCACAGGTTCTTATGAAATTGATCATATTAATGAATTTTTGCAAAATAAAATGGGAAAAGACAATATATCGCTAAAAGGTAATAACAATACAATGAAAGCTGAGCTTACTTCAAAATATTATATCGATTTCACTAAGCGAAACTCAATTGGTGATTTATTAGGATTTCCCAAAGATGGAGCAATTTTAGAACCAAATAAAACACATTCCGGTTAACAAACTGTAACAATATTAAAAGTCAATAGTATAGACATAACTTGTAACATTATACAAGGAGCTTACAGAGATGGAGCAAATACTCATATAATACATACTTTTTACCCCAGTTTTTACCTGGATTTAAAATTTTGAAAAGCCGCAAAACCTGGTATATCTACCGTTGAACACCACTTTCATTTCAGACATCGTGTTGAACGTATTGGATCAAGACGGTAACTTGATAGATTTCCGAGAAGAGCCTATTACGGTTAGATTACATTTAAAATCGACACTTTAATACAAAATCATGGGTTTAACATTTAAAAGCGAACAACCTACGGGAATCCGCATTAGTAGCTCTTCAGCTGTGGAGGAGTTAACACGCGAGAACATTCGTTTCTTAGAGAGAATTGGATTAAAAGTAACCGATAATGGATATACTGGATATAGCTCAGGGTCCAACATTCGACGAAACCCTATGGGAAAAAGAATATCACACCCACAACCCTTACACTTCATCAAAATTAAACAATAACGATAGTAGTGGAAAAGTAAGGCTTTTGGGCCAGTTCAAGGTCACCCGAGCGATGACGTCATCGATGACGTCATCGAGGTCAATGACCTCATCGATGACGTCATCGATTGCATCATCGATGACGTCATCACCAATGACGTCACTTTCATGACGTCACACCCATGACGTCACAGAAATGACGTGCTGATGATGTCATCACCCCTTACGTCACCAAGATGACGTCATCGATGTCACAAAGGTCAAGGTCACGCTGAAACCTAAAATTTTTTGGCACTTTTGCTGTTTCTCGCACTACGCTCCGAGTTTTAGTCAGGTTACCGTGACCTTGACGACTTGGAGCGAAATTAGACGAGAAACAGCAGAAGTGCTGAGGAAACTTGAAGCTTGCAACGTGACTCTGCCTAAACCGTCATGTGACACCGCTCGGGTGACCTTGAACTAGCCCAGCTGCCTTACTTTAACCATTACTGCAACCGCGATGCGCACCCTACGACAGACACCGAGCGACTGACTGTCAGGCTCTGTGTACTCTAGGTATATCGGCTTGAGAGACTAAGACTCTAAACAGTCAGGAATGGGAGTAACTAACTGAATTTTGCAAGGAAAAGTCATTTCATCCAATATTCTAAGCAAATCTTCATCAGTAAAACTCACATTAGTCTGTTTGGTATAAAACTTAGGGTGTCCGCGCAACAGTCTGCGCCACTTAGCTAAAGGCGAAACCCTTTTGACTTTGAGTGGTGGACAGTGTGCAACTAACGGCTAAGTTTCTTACCCAAAGTATCCTGCGACATGGCTTCCCCTCACAAAAGTCTGCACAATACTGAGAGACTGTTGGTAGCGCATGAGTGAAGGGAAAAGCGGTGGGGGAAACAGCAGGAGTGGGGGAAGGTCACAGTGGTGGGGGAAGGTGAGGTTGAACGCTGGAGTATCGCATCACTTCACCATGAGCTGTCCTACAGTCAACACACTGTTCTCTCGGCCCGAGTTGGCACTAGAAGAAACCCTACTGTACAGCTTAGGCTGTGAGGGGCAAGGAAGAAAAGTTAAAGTGGAAATTATGGTAGACTCTAAGGTGAAGAGTCGTCTAAATAAAGTGATTGTAATCTTTCAATCCCCAATAACCTTAGAGAAATACAAATTCATAAAGCGACATCTTACTCTTAGGCAAAACGAATTGGAAATAGAAAAGATGACAGTAAAATTAATCTAACCTAAAATTCGGACTGGACACTCATGGCGATACCACGTGGCGTGCAAACGCCACCCTAAACATTACAAGTTAGGTTATTGAGAACCTCTGGTACGATAACCGACGTGCTAGAGTTAAAGTGTGATGACCTTGAGCCAAAACACTGAAATACTACAAGTCGATATCGTCCCAGAGGTAAAGTGTAGTGACCTTGAGTAAAATCAGAGAAAATCCAAGCCATGTTTGTCCAGAGTTAAAGTGTAATGACCTTGAGGCAAAAATTTGTAAAACACTTACATGAACAGAGTCGAAGAGCAGCGATGCTTACCGCATGCAAGCCTGAGACATACTGGCTGAGCACCATCGCGTAGCTTAGGGACTCGATTAAGGTGGGGGTATTGCCAACACTTAGAGTAGAAGTGTAGTGGGTGACCTTGAACCAGACTTAGAGTAGAAGTGTAGTTGGTGACCTTGAACCACCCCTGAGGGCCCCCCCCCACCTCCACCTCCACCCCCCCCCCCCACCTCCACCTCCACCTCCACCCCCCCCCACCACCACCTCCACCTCCACCCCCCCCCTGGGGTGGACCTCCACCCCTGGGGTGGACCTCCGCCCCATGCCGCCCCTTCGGGGGAGACCGGTGGGGATATAAGGCGGCCCGGCCACAGCCGGCTCGCAGTCCGCTCCCGAGCGTTGAACGTGAACGATCGGGACGGACCGCCATAGGCCTCACTAAACATTGAAAGGCGCCTTCACTGTTTAGCGAAGTCTACTCTAACTTTAAGACTTGTATTATTTTTAAGATATTGCGCTTGCGTTTGGGTATTAGGAATTGTTTTATATGTGAGTGTTTTACTTGTACCCTATGTCTCCTATGTGTCTTGTTCGTGTTTTGTCTTGTTGTTTTGTTTGTCTTTTATGTCATATGTGTTTAATGTGTATATGCTTGTTCCAGCGCGTACCATGTTGAGCTCAACCTATTTTGTAAGTGTGTGTTATATCTATCTAAAGTGTAAACGCTTGTTTTAGCACTCCCCCTTGAGCATTTTTCAATGCTCAAAGTAAATCTTAAAGTTAGGGAACGGGAGTAGACCCCCGTGTAAAAGCATTTTATACCAACGTTAGCATGGGTCCTCTCAGGCATGCAATATTGCGGCTGGGTTGGGACTCGGTCCGTTTGTACGCTGGTATGCAGACCACAGCTGTGGCCAATTTGCGGCGGCCTCTGCACTCGGACCGAGGACGTAAGCCACTAGGGCTGTCCTCAACCTCTCTCAAAATTATGTAAATGACTCTTGTTAGCTTTTTGAAAAAGTTATTTGTTAGCAATGCAGTAAATGTGTAAAAGTCTTGCGTGGTGAAGGTCAGACAACATTGGAATGTTTGCTGTTGTCCATAGTTGGGTCTCTTCGGAGGCTACAGCGATGGCAACCTAAATGCCCCAGGTGGGGCTTTATTTTTTTAAAGTTTTTCCATGACCTTGACCTAAATACATTAGTGTTCTAAAATCTTAATGGTTAGGTATTACTAACATACAAGTCTGCTGTTGTCCATAGTTGGGTCTCTTTGGAGGCTACAGCGATGGCAACCTAAATGCCCCAGGTGGGGCTTTATTTTTTTAAAGTTTTTCCATGACCTTGACCTAAATACAGTAGTGTTCTAAAATCTTAATGGTTAGGTATTACTAACATTACAAGTCTGCTGTTGTCCATAGTTGGGTCTCTTTGGAGGCTACAGCGATGGCAACCTAAATGCCCCAGGTGGGGCTTTATTTTTAAAAGTTATTTTGTGACCTTGACCTAATTATAGGAAAGACTGCTCCAGCATCCCCCCCCTACACCTCCACCCCACACCTCCACCCCACACCTCCACCCCACACCTCCACCCCACAACTCCTCCCCACACCTCCACCCCCCCCCTACACCTCCACCCCACACCTCCACCCCACACCTCCACCCCACACCTCCACCCCACACCTCCACCCCACACCTCCACCCCACACCTCCACCCCACACCTCCACCCCACACCTCCACCCCACACCTCCACCCCACAACCTCCACCCCACACCTCCACCTCCACCCCCACCCCCCCCCCCCCCAGGGTGGGGTTGCCCTTGGCTGGTGGGGATATGAGGCGGCCAGGTTGCACGCACTTCTCATTCACGCTCCAGCTTTCGTTGGAAGTGGCTGTCCAGGAGCTCATTCTTAAGAAGACCGGTGACCAAAAATGTCTCGTCGTATACCTTACAAACCTTCGTACTATAATCTGATTGGTATTAATAGTATTACAGACAATGAGAAGAAATTGTATACAAGATTTTGTTGTTTACTTGACAGAACGCATAAAAACTACCGCCAAATACTTTCACCTACAAGCTACCCCTGATAGACAAGGATGATGTAAGCAAACTATCATCAATTCAACTGAAATTGGTGCAAGAAAAAATTCTTGTTTGTGTGAGAGAAGTGTTTCACAATGAATATTCAAAAAGATTGGCCTTTGACTTTATTAAGGAACATGCAGGACGTGAAACAAAACAGTATCCAGGATTATATTATTTATATCTTTTTGAGAATGGAGCAAGTGTAACGGTAGAAATAAGTATCAAACTAATGTAATTCACCCAACCAAGTGTTAAACTAGGACTTGAACTTGGACTTGATTGAGGTTTTGTAGAACAGAGCGGGGGATAGATCACTTTGCGGCAATGGACTAGCATGCTGCTTAGTGTTTATCCCCCGCTCAAAGGGTATCTTTACGCGACCTTGACCCACATAAATGCATAGTTCGTGGGGGTATAAAAATGGTAAAACCAATTGGATTGGATACACCACTACCATCGCTCCATCGCAACAGAATTCTTCCTATTCTGGAGGTAATACCGGTGATATTTCACCTTTGTAAGAAATTAAAACAAAAAATGTGATCGGGGGATAGAGCACTTTGTAGTAATTGATGCTGCTTAGTGCTCTATCCCCGCTGAAAATAATAATTCCAAATGACCTTGACCCATATAAACTTGCTCAAACAGACATCTTTGAAAAAACTTGTAAAAAGTAGTGGATTTAGACCAAACATCATTGCTTTATTAAGCCCGTTGAAGAATATATTGAAAATGGGTGTTTAAAAGCCAAATCTATTACATGATTGATAAACCGGATGTATATAACGTCACCTTCCCTCACCCTTCAACCTCGGGTATAAAGGGACCCGGTTGAGCGCGCTGCTCATTATTGCGTGGACATTCACCGAGTGCACACTCAAAGCCAAACTGTAAAAATGGCTCTTTGCGATATTTGTGGTGAGTTTTTCCAAGACGAAGATATCTTTGTTTTACACCGAGAATTGCATCATGAAGAGGATAGAAAAGAAGAGATTGTAGTAAGTGAAGAAGACTTGGATGCGATTGATCGGTTTTTGGAAAACCATCAGAAGCAGATGGACGACTGTGATAGCTATCTACAGTTACACCGAGAATTGCATCATGAAGAGGACAGAAAAGAAGAGATTGTAGTAAGTGAAGAAGACTTGGATGCGATTGATCGGTTTTTGGAAAAACCTCAGAAGCAGGAGGACTGGGCTAGCTATTTACAGTTAATGCAAAGAAGAAGACCAAGTGTTATTCAATTTGCCGGAGCTGGACCATCTACAGCTGGAGGATTTATTCAAGAAGAGAAAATGGAAGAAGAAGATACGGAAGAAGTGGAAGATGTAAGACAACTGCGTACCCAAGAAGAGGATATGGAAGATATAAGACAACTGCGCACTACAGCCTTGCCAGGACCAGTTGTAATTCATTTCAAAATTAATAACGTGCAATTAGAATTGGAAAATTTTATAACTCAAGCTAAAAAACTAGTTGTAAAAACATTGACGGAAGAATTGGCAAGATTGAACTTTATTAAATTTGGATTGGTGTTGGAGGCTATGTTTACTAATACCGATGGTGAAAATTCACCGAGAGCATTCATTGCTAAAAACCGAACCCTTACAACCACATCTGATATCAACGAAATTTTAGAAGAATGTTTGGTTGAACTGCTAGTGAAACTTCAAGAACATGAAGGAAGAGGATCCGGTTGGACGCTATCATCAATTGAAGGTATGGATGTGAGGGTTCACAAGCATGGATATGGTATGAGAGGAAGCAGCTTTATCCCTCTACCAAAGGTGATCCGAGATACAAGATCATGTATCAATGTGAAAAATGAGGATAATGAATGTTTCCGGTATGCAATGTTAGCAAATATGTGGAAGACCATTCCTGTAGACCTAGCATAGCATACGAAGCTGTTCAACACCGCTATAACTTCCAAGGTATGTCGTATCCTGTTAGTCTTAATGATGTTGCTAAATTTGAAAGAAAAAACCCAGGAGTTTCAGTTAATGTGTTTGGTTTAGACGAATCAAATAACGTATACCCGTTACGAGTTACAAAGACTGAACGTCAAAATCATACAGATTTGCTGCTATTGACCAAAGGTGAAATATCACATTATGTTTACATCAAGAACTTTGAAACTTTGGTTGGACGACAAGTGACTAAAAATAAAATTAGAGTAACAGTGTGTAAGAGATGCTTTTGTTTCACAAATAAAGACTTGAGACGTGGAGGATCAGAGTGGTTGTCAGAACACCAACGTCTTTGTAATGACAACTATGAAGTGAAGATTAGTCTGCCACCACCATCTAGAGCATTTGTCCAGTTCAATAAAACAGTTCACCAATACCGGATTCCACTAGTTATCTACGCTGACTTTGAATCCACGTTAGTGCCACAGGAACTTCCGGATGGTGAAGTAACAAGAAGAACCAAATATCAATTGCATCAACCTAACAGTTTTTGCTTATTGGTGAAATCTACTTTACCTGAAGAACAATTGCAAGACTATGGCTTAACATCCACTCCAATACTCTACCGTGGTGAAGAAGCCGCTAAGTATTTTGTAGACCAGTTGTACGACATTGCTGAAAAGGCGCAACGCTTATACGGTAATGTTGTACCTATGGAACCTTTGAACCAAAATCAACAAGAAGAATGCAATTCGGCAACAAGATGTTATTTATGCAAGAAGAGCTTCAGTGAAGAAAATCAAAAAGTAAGAGATCACGATCACCTGACAGGGTTATACAGAGGAGCTGCTTGTAATTCATGCAATATAAATTACAAACTGCCAAACTTTATCCCTGTCGTGTTACACAATCTTAGCGGCTATGACTCTCACTTCATTATCCCAGAGTTAGGACGAGATGATGGAAAAATTGAAGTATTAGCTGAAACATTGGAGAAGTACATCAGTTTCTCAAAAACAGTAGGTAAAATTAAACTTCGCTTCGTAGACTCTTATAGATTTATGTCATCTAGTTTGAGTAAATTGTCTGAGAACCTAAGAAGAGAAGACCTAAAAGAAACCAGCAAAATTGTACCTGAAGATAAATTGGACTTAGTAATGCGTAAAGGAGTGTTCCCCTATGATTACATAACTTCTGCAGAAAAATTTGAAGAAACCAGTCTGCCACCGATTGAAGCCTTCAATAGCAAGTTAAATGAAAGTGCAATCACCGTTGAAGACTACAATCATGCTTGTAATGTTTGGAACCAACTAAAATTCAAACCTTAGGGGAATATTCCGACTTTTACATAAAATTGGACGTAACTCTGCTGTGCGATGTGATGGAAGAATTTCGAAACACCTGCTTCTCCGCCTATGGACTGGACCCTCTACACTCGTACACATCTCCAGGATTAGCATGGCAAGCTATGCTAAAGTCAACCAACTGTCGACTGGAACTTCTAACAGATATTGATATGGTGCTCATGATGGAATCTGGTGTACGAGGCGGTTTGACACAAGCTGTAACACGTCATGTTAAAGCCAACAACAAGTACATCCCCGGCTTCGACGAGCAACAACCATCGGTCTACCTTGGCTACTTTGACGCAAACAACCTTTATAGTTGGGCAATGTCAAATCCGCTTCCCTACGCTGACTTCAAATGGATCGACCCGGCCACCATCGGTGACATCTCACAAATTCCAAAGAATGGTCCAAAAGGCTATATTTTGGACTGTGATTTCGAATATCCGGAGCACCTTCATGACCATCACTACGACTTGCCTCTCCTAGCCAAGACTGAAGTTTCACCGACAGGAAGATGGCCGAAATTGATGATGACGTTGGAGAATAAAGATCGGTATGTGGCTCACTACTGGGTAGTTCAACAAGCTCTTGAATTGGGTCTACGTGTAGTGAGAATTCATAGAGCAATTGAATTCACCCAGTCTTGTTGGTTGAAACCATATATTGATTCCAACACTACAAGAAGAGCAGCAGCAACATCAGCATTTGAAAAGGACTTTTACAAATTGATGAACAACGCCATCTTCGGGAAGACCTTAGAAAACAAAAGAAAACACAAGATTGTAAAATTAGTAAGTGATCCTAAGAAATTGGAAAAATTAGTGCAAAAACCAAATTTTGGAACATCCATGATTATAAACGAAGATCTAGTTGCCGTCAGTATGAAGAAAACAACAATAGTGATGGATCGTCCGTTATACATTGGAATGTCGATTTTGGATATAAGTAAAACTCTGATGTATGATTTCCATTACAACAAAATGGTTAAACACTACGGAAGAGATAACATTGGAGTTGCATACATGGATACCGACGCGTTTATCTACTGGATAAAGACTTTGGACATGTATGAAGACCTAAGGAGTTTCCCATACAAAGACGATTTTGACTTCTCTGACTATCCGAAGAACCATCCGAATTACAATGAAAAGAATAAAAAAGTAATCGGAAAATTTAAAGATGAAGCAAATGGAATGCCTTTGGAGGAAATAGTTGCGCTAATGTCCAAACTATATTCCTTCAAGATGTATAAGGAAAATGACATACCGACAGTGAAGAAAGCTAAAGGAGTCAAAACATCGTACTTGAAGAAACATGTGACATTTGACCATTACAAGACCTGTTTGTTTGAAGATTCTACAATGTCTGCAACGTTCAACACTATCAGAAGCTTTAAACATGAGGTCTACAGTGTCACTGAAGTTAAAAGAGCACTATCAGCTCGAGATGATAAAAGGCATATTATGCCGGATAAAATTCACACTCTTCCTTTTGGCCACTACTCTCTAAACCCTATCGACTAATAACCTATTCTTCGTCCTTCTACAACTTCGACCTTATTCCTTTCTCCTTCCGTAAAAAAATGGGGAACACGGCAAGTCAAACGCCGTGTTCCCCATTTTTTTACACAAGTTTGGATGACCTTGACCTATATAAATGATGTGAATATTTAAGACAACATTCATTGTGATAATACATGTGATACATGAAACATTCAAACCTGCAATATGAAGGACTTGAAGCAAGAAATTGTCAACGAACTTCATAAACCTGCAAGAAGAAAGTTTCCACGAAGAAATACAGTGATAAAAGGAATAAATGATTTATATCAAGCGGATTTAATCGAAATGATTCCTTATAGTAAACAAAATAGAGGATTTAAATACATATTAACTATTATTAATTGTTTTTCAAAAATGGCAGATGCTTTACCACTAAAAGATAAAAGTGGCAAAAGTGTTACAAAAGCAATGGAAACAGCTGTACAAAGAGACAAACATACTATAAAACATTTACAAACCGATGATGGAAAAGAATATTTCAATAAGGAATTTGCAAATTTAATGAAAAAACACAACATTAACCATGACTCAACCAATTCAGAGGTAAAAGCATGAATAATTGAAAGATTCAACAGAACTTTAAAAGTTGCGATGTATAAGATGTTTTCTAACAGAGGATCGCACATATGGATTGATATGTTACCAAAACTTATAAACGATTACAATAACAAGTTTCATAGAACTATCGGTATGAAACCAAGCCAGGTTACTAATAAAAATGAAAAACTTGTATTAAAACGTATAAAAATGAATACTAAACCAAAAGTTGAAAAACTAAAGCCTAAAAGGTTTAATGTTGGTGATAAAGTCAGAATAAGCAAATACAAAGGTGTATTCAGTAAAAGATATCTTCCGAACTGGACAAATGAGGTATTTACCGTATTTAAAGTGCAACCTACAGTACCAGAAACTTACATTTTAAAAGATAATAAAGGACAATTGCTTAAAGGAGGGTTTTATGGACATGAAATGTTAAAATCAACAGTAGGTGATGTATATCTAGTTGAAAAGGTGTTGCAACGGAAAAAAGATATGGTTAAAGTACGATGGTTAGGATTTAATAAGACGGAAGATTCTTGGATACCTAAAAAGGATCTAATATAACGATAAAGAATCATTTTGGGTTGAACCATTACAAAGGATGGAGATAATACCGCAAAAAGACAATTTTACTATTAATAATATAGATGAACTCACAGTGGATGGTTCTCAATTCAATACTGGGAAACACGGTGTTTTGTTACCAAACACGGTGCGTTGTCTGGTTACCGGTCCTTCCAATTGTGGAAAAACAAATGTAGTATTCAATTTGATTACAAACCCTAAAGGATTACGTTTTAATAATTTATATGTATTTTCAAAGTCACTACAACAACCAAAATATCAGTTATTGGAACAAATACTCAATAATGTGCCTGAAGTTAAATATTTTAAATTCAACGCGAGCGAGAGTGTCATGCAACCGCAAGAGGCTAAACCATTCTCAGTATTCATATTTGACGACGTATCTTGTGAAAATCAAAATACAATAAGAAATTACTTCGCCATGGGTCGACATAACAACATAGATAGCATATATATTGGTCAAACTTACAGCAAAATACCGAAACAGCTCATTAGAGACAATGCAAACATGTTAATTGTATTTAAACAGGATGAAACCAACCTAAAACACATATATTATAACCATGTAAGTGCGGATATGCCATTTGAACGATTTAAAGAGTTGTGTGGAAAGGCTTGGGCTGAAAAATATGGGTTTTTAACAATTATGAAGGAACAACCGCTAAACAATGGTCGATACAGGATAGGATTTGATAAATTTATACTAATACACTGATCATGATGTAAAACATTCATTGTTGTACAACACGTCTTGCTACAAACATGGTTAACCAAGAAAAGTTAATAAAGGAAATAAAATCACTTAGTGATTCTATTCGAGATAAAAACAGAGCATTAAAATTAGGTATTAGCGAAAGGGAGAAATTTCTTGAATCTACTTTTAAACCTATTACTGAACCCTTGAAACAATTAAACAAAACATTTGCTAAACCCGTTTTGGAAGGAGATGCAATTGCACCTATTACAAAGTTTGAAAGAGAAAATGTAAAATCAGAAGATTTTAGTGATGAAGACCTGGAATCCTCTACATATAGTGGTTTTACCGGTGGAGAACCTGAAAGAGAGCTAGAATCACCAGACTATAGTGGTATAAGAGAATTATATGAAGTAAAAGCTAAAAGAGGACATGAAGATGTATCAACTGCTAGTGAAGAGGAAAAAGAAGAAGAAGCAAGGGAAGGTCCGTCAAACATAAGCTTGTTGGGTGAAAACATTCATAACAAAGGACCTTTAGGAAGGAAATACATGATAAAAATGTTAGCTGGAATAAATCCTAATAAAAACTAACATAGTTATGGAGTAAGATTAACAGAAGAAGGTTTAATGGTTGGTAATAGCCCGGTAAACATTGATGAAGATGATAATATTATTGTTGGTAATCAAAGATATAAGGGCACAAGAGGATTATTTGAATTATTATTTGAAAAAAAGCCTTTAGAATTGTTAGTTAAAGAAGAAGACATGGAAGCATATAAACAGATTTTGGAACACACCAATGCATACAGGAGAAAATATTTAGCTGACCAACCAGTTTTTAGATCTAGGTCTTTAAAATATAGAGTATTTGTATCCAAGTTAATACCAACAACGAGAAGACAACCAATGCCGATAATGCCAAGAAAACCTGTAAAACGAAGGTTTGTGTCATCCACCTTGGATATAAGTGCTGCAGAACCAAGAAAAAGAAACAAATCTGTTACAGGTACAGGTTTAATGAAGAAACTATATAACACAAATGTGATTTATTACAATAATATCAATAAATTGGTGGATAGAATGAAACTAATACATGAAGCTAAAGAAGCGGGTCATACTGGATTGGAAAACGAATGGGTGGCTTTAGTGGATGAACTCCGAAACCGTGGGGTAATCTCATAAAAATGCGTTACTTCCTAGAATACTATTCAGTTGCACCATGAGTGTCGACAAGTTCGGACGTTACTCCTCGGATGGGTTATATTATGCGAATAGTTTAAAAAGAAGTGCTGGTTTACCACAAACACCTGATGGAGATTATGATATGAGTAATAAAAGGTTAAAAAACATAAAAGATCCTACGGATGAAAACGATGCAATAAATTTAAAAATATTAAAGGAAAAGATATCGCCAACATTAAGACTACAAATAACACATATGACGCAGAAGATCATAGAATTATCAACGTTGGTAAACCAAATCAAAACGGTGATGCAATAAACAAAGGTTATTTGTCATCTGAATTAAAAAATACGTTAAAATTCAATGGGAAAACGTATAGTGCTAACAATAAACGTATATCCAACGTAGATGACCCTAAAGATGCAAAAGACAGCGTAAATAGACGCTATTTACATTCCTTGATACCTGAAAAGACAAAAGATGGATTTTCTTTTTATAAATTTGTTATTAATGATATAGGTTATCCAAAAACTGAAAACGATGCTGTAAATCTAAAATATATTAAAGATCATTGTATCATACGTGATGTAGGGGTTATAGATTGTTTTAATAATTGTTTAGCAAATGTTAAAGATGGTTCGGCGCCATCAGATGGTGCAACAGTGGGTCAAATGATGGAAACCTTAAAACAAGAAACATCTGGATTTGTAAAACAAGACCAAGTAGTATCGCGGAAAGGAGATGTATTTGTGCAGGAAATGAAAAGTTTACATTACTTGAAGAAAAGAATAATGCTTGGGATGGTAAAAGTAGTAGGTTAAACACCGGTTCTGAAACACCCTCATAGTTTTTTTGATGACTTTTTGCTTCGTATGACCACTTTTTTGCTTCATATGACCACTTTTTTTGCTTCGTATGACCACTTTTGCTTCAAATGACCACTTTTTGCTTCAAATGACCACTTTTGAATATAATCCAGGGAACACTCATAGTTTTTTTTGACCGCTTTCAGCTCCAAATTGACCGGTTTTTGACCGGATTCTGGCCGGTTTTGGTCAAATATCAGCCCATTTCAGCCCATTTTAGGGCATTTTTCAGGATTTTCAGATATTGATTTCAAGAAGCACTTAGAATTTATCCAGTTGTTAGTTTAATTAGGGGTCCTTTTTTGACCGCCTTCAGCTTCAAATTGACCGGTTTTTTACCGGATTCTGGTTGGTTTTGGCCAAATATCAGCCCATTTCAGGGCATTTTTCAGGATTTCAGACAGTGATTTCAAGGAGCATTTTGAATATAATCCAGGGAATACTCATGTTTTGTGAGCGCCTTCAGCTTCAAATTGCAATTTTACCTTCAAAGACACATTTTTAGGCCAAAATTCTCCAATTTTTAACCCAGTTTAACCTCTTAAGATCTAATTCCTAAGGCCCAGACAAGCCCTAAAACCTAGCAGCTAAGGCTTTAACCTATCAATAAGCCCTATTAACCATTAGCTTAATCCTAATGTGTTGGACCTAAGATCTAAACCTAAGGCCTTGCACCTGAGTCCAAAGCCCTAAAACATAGCAGCTAAGGCTTAAACCTGTGAATAGGGCCGATTAGCCACCAGCTTAGACCTAATGTGTTGGACCTAAGATCTAAACCTAAGGCCTTGCACCTGAGTCCAAAGCCCTAAAACATAGCAGCTAAGGCTTAAACCTGTGAATAGTGATTAGCCACCAGCTTAGACCTAATGTGTTGGACCTAAGATCTAAACCTAAGGCCTAACAGCTGAGTTCAAAGCCCTAAAACCTAGCAGCTAAGGCTTTGACCTGTGAATAGTTATTAGCCAACAGCGTAAACCTAATGTGTTGGCACTAAGATGTAATCCTAAGGCCTTGCACCTGAGTCCAAAACCCTAAAACCTAGCAGCTAAGGATTTGACCTGTGAATAGGGCCTATTAGCCAACAGCCTAAACCTAATGTGTTGGCACTAAGAGATAAACCTAAGGCCTTGCACCTGAGTCCAAAGTCCTAACAGCTAGCAGCTAAGGCTTTGACCTGTGAATAGGGCCTATTATCCATCAGCGTAGGCCTAATGTGCTGGACCTAAGATCTAAACCTAAGCCCTTGTACCTGAGTCCAAAACGATAAAACCTAGCAGCTAAGGATTTGACCTGTGAATAGGGCCTAATTATCTATAAGCTTAGGCCTAATGTGTTGGACATAAGATCTAAGCCTAAGGCATTGCACCTGAGTCCAAAACCCTAAAACCTAGCAGCTAAGGATTTGACCTGTGAATAGTGCCTATTAGCCAACAGCCTAAACCTAATGTGTTGGCACTAAGATGTAAACCTAAGGCCTTGCACCTGAGTCCAAAGCCCTAAAAGCTAGCAGCTAAGGATTTGACCCTGTGAATAGGGCCTATTATCCATCAGCGTAGGCCTAATGTGCTGGACCTAAGATCTAAACCTAAGCCCTTGTACCTGAGTCCAAAACGATAAAACCTAGCAGCTAAGGATTTGACCTGTGAATAGTGCCTATTAGCCAACAGCCTAAACCTAATGTGTTGGCACTAAGATGTAAACCTAAGGCCTTGCACCTGAGTCCAAAGCCCTAAAAGCTAGCAGCTAAGGATTTGACCCTGTGAATAGGGCCTATTATCCATCAGCGTAGGCCTAATGTGCTGGACTTAAGATCTAAACCTAAGCCCTTGTACCTGAGTCCAAAACGATAAAACCTAGCAGCTAAGGATTTGACCTGTGAATAGTTATTAGCCAACAGCCTAAACCTAATGTGTTGGCACTAAGATGTAAACCTAAGGCCTTGCACCTGAGTCCAAAGTCCTAACAGCTAGCAGCTAAGGATTTGACCTGTGAATAGGGCCTATTATCCATCAGCGTAGGCCTAATGTGCTGGACCTAAGATCTAAACTTAAGCCCTTGCACCGAGTCCAAAACCCTAAAACCTAGCAGCTAAAGATTTGACCTGTGAATAGTGCCTATTAGCCAACAGCCTAAACCTAATGTGTTGGCACTAAGATGTAAACCTAAGGCCTTGCACCTGAGTCCAAAGCATTAAAAGCTAGCAGCTAAGAATTTGACCTGTGAATAGGGCCTATTATCTATCAGCTTAGGCCTAATGTGTTGGACATAAGATCTAAGCCTAAGGCCTTACACATGGTTCCTAAGATGAAATGCCTTGGACTTAGGTCCTAAAACCTAGCAGCTAAGGCTTTGACCTGTGAATAGGACCTATTTGCGTTTAGCTTAGACCTAATGTGTTGGACCAAAAATCTAAACCTCAGGCCTTGCACTTAAGTCCAAAACCCTAAAACTTAGCAGCTAAGGATTTGACCTGTGAATAGGGCCTTTTAGCCAACAGCCTAAACCTAATGTGTTGGCACTAAGATGTAAACCTAAGGCCTTGCACCTGAGTCCAAAGCCCTAAAAGCTAGCAGCTAAGGATTTGATCCGTGAATAGGGCCTATTATCCATCAGCGTAGGCCTAATGTGCTGGACCTAAGATCTAAACCTAAGCCCAAGCACCTGAGTCCAAAACCCTAAAACCTAGCAGCTAAGGCTTTGACCTGTGAATAGGACCTATTAGGCAACAGCCTAGACCTAGTGTTTTGGGTCTAAGATGTAAACCTAAGGCCTTGCACCTGAGTCCAAAGCCCTAAAACCTAGCAGCTAAGGCTTTAACATGTGAATAGGACATATTACCCAACAGCTTTGACCTAGTGTGTTGAACCTAAAGTCTAAACCTAAGGCCTTGCAACTGAGTCCAAAGCTCAAAAACCTAGTGGCTAAAGCTATGACCTGTGTATAAGACCTATCAGCCCCCAGCCAGGACCTAATGTGTCGGGACTAAGATGTAAACATAAGGCCTGACACCTTAGTACAAAGCCATAAAACCTTAAGATCTGAAAACTTACAAGGGGGCCGCGATTCACAGCCCCCCATGAATTGAGCAAACATTAGGCAACGAGGTCTTTTTTCTTTGAATATGAAATTATGATCAGAAATGGTTATCAGATTCAGATTGGAGTATTTGAAGACCAACCTCCATCCATCTTACCCAACTCCTAACTACCGCATGGACTTGACCCAAGACCTAAGGCTATACACCGTAGGCTTTAAGGATCTTAAAAAGACCTAGGCCATAGAGTTAAGACCTGAATATTTACAAGGGGGCCGCGATTCACAGCCCCCCTGAAAAGACACTGTGGTCTAAACCTAATACCTAATACACCGTGGTCTAGGCTTTTAGGTTTTTAGACCAAAGACCTACTACACCATGGTCTAGACCCAAGATCTAAGGTCTGTGGTCTAGGCTTCAGGTTCTAAGCCCCAAGATTTAAGGCCTGCATAGGCATTTAGGTTCTTAGCCTCCAGATCTAAGGCCCGTAATCTAGGCCTTTAGGTTCTTGAATCCAACACCTAGGACCCTACATCATGGTCTAGACCCTAAACCTAAGGCCTGTGATCTAGGTCTCTAAGTTTTCCTCAAGACATAAGGCCCTACACCATGGTCTAAAACCAAGACCTAAGGTCCGTTGTGTAGGCTTTTAGGTTCTTATACCCAAGACCTAAGGCCCTACACCAGGGTCTAGAACCAAGATCTAAGGTCCGGGGTCTAGGCTTTTAAGTTCTTATACCCAAGTCCTACCACCCTACACCAGGGCTTAGAACCAAGATCTAAGGTCCGTGGTCTAGGCTTTTAGGTTCTTATACCCAAGTCCTAAGGCCCTACACCAGGGTCTAGAACCAAGATCTAAGGTCCGTAATCTAGGCTTTTAAGTTCTTATACCCAAGTCCTAAGGCCCTACACCAGGGTCTAGAACCGAGATCTAAGGTCCGTAGTCTAGGCTTTTAGGTTCTAATACCCAAATCCTAAGGCCCTACACCAGGGTCTAGAACCAAGACCTAAGGTCCGTGGTCTAGGCCTTTAGGTTCTCATACCCAAGTCCTAAGGCCCTACACCAGGGTCTAGAACCAAGGTCCGTGGTCTAGGCTTTTAGGTTCTTATACCCAAGTCCTAAGGCCCTACACCAGGGTCTAAAACCAAGATCTAAGGTCCGTGGTCTAGGCTTTTAGGTTTCTTATACCCAAGTCCTAAGGCCCTACACCAGGGTCTAGAACCAAGATCTAAGGTCCGTGGTCTAGGCTTTTAGGTTTTTATACCCAAGTCCTAAGGCCCTACACCAGGGTCTAGAACCAAGACCTAAGGTCCGTGGTCTAGGCCTTTAGGTTCTTATACCCAAGTCCTAAGGCCCTACACCAGGGTCTAGAACCAAGTTCTAAGGTCCGTAGTCTAGGCTTTTAGGTTCTTATACGCAAGTCCTAAGGCCCTACACCAGGGTCTAGAACCAAGATCTAAGGTCCGTGGTCTAGGCTTTCAGAATCTTATACCCAAGTATTAAAGCCCTACACCAGGGTCTAAAACCATGATCTAAGGCTTTTAGGTTCTTATACCTAAGATTTAAGGTCTGTGGTCTAGGCTTTTAGGTTCTTATACCCAAGTCCTAAGGCCCTACACCAGGGTCTAGAACCAAGTTTTAAGGTCCGTGGTCCAGGTTTTTAGGTTCTTATACCCAAGTCCTAAGGCCCTACACCAGGGTGTAGAACCAAGATCTAAAGTCCGTGGTCTAGGCTTTTAGGTTCTTATACCCAAGTCCTAAGGCCCTACACCAGGGTGTAGAACCAAGATCTAAAGTCCGTGGTCTAGGCTTTTAGGTTCTTATACCCAAGTCCTAAGGATCTACACCAGGGTCTAGAACCTAGATCTAAGGTCCGTGGCCTGGCTTTTAGGTTTTTACCCAAGTCCTAAGGCCCTACACCAGGGTCTAGAACCAAGATCTAAGGCCCGTGGTATAGGCTTTTAGGTTCTTATACCCAAGACCTAAGACCCTACACCAGGGTCTAGAACCAAGATCTAAGGTCCGTGGTCTAGGCTTTTAGGTACTTTTATCCAAGACCTAAGGCCCTACACCATGGTCTAGGACCAAGACCTAAGGTCCGTGGACTAGGCCTTTAGGTTCATAGACCCAAGACCTAAGACCATGCACCGTGTTCTAATACTCGTTTGAAAGGCGGCCGGACCCAAGGCCTAAGGCCCTTCACCATGGTCTAGATCCCCAAGACCTAAGGCTATACACCGTGGTCCTTATGCTATACGCCGTGGTCTAAGATCCTAGACACAATTTCTAATTCCATCATGGTCTAGATCCTTAAACCCTAAGGCCCTCCACCATGGACTAGTATTCATCTTAAACCGTGTGCAGTTGTGATTGTTTCGTCTGTGTAGCTAGAGAAAACTCGGCCTTTAATTTCTTAGACCTAAGACCTAAAGCCATACACCGTGGTCTAGGCTTTTAAGTTCTTAGACCCAAGACATAAGGTCATACGCCGTGGACTAGGCATTTTAGCTCTTAGACTCAAGACCTGAAGCCATATACCGCGGGTTAGGGTTTTAAGCTCTGAGAACCAAGACCTAAGGCCTTGCACCGTTTTCTAGGCTTTTAAGTACTTAGACCCAAGGCCTAAGGCCCTACACCGTGGTCTAGTTTTTTAAGCTCTTAGACCCAAGACCTAAGGCCATACACCCTGGTCTAGGCTTTTAGGTTCTTATACCCAAGACCTAAGGCCCTACACCCTGGTCTAGGGTTTTAAGTACTTAGACCCAAGACCTAAGGCCATAAAGTAAAGACCTGAAATCTTACAAGCGAGTCGCGATTCACGACCCCTGAACAGACACTGTGGAACCAAGACCTAAGGCCTTACACCGTGGTTTAGACTTTTAAGTATTTAGACCCAAGACTCAGGACCATACACCGTGGTCTAGACTTTTAAGTACTTAGACACCAAGACCTAAGGCCATACACTCTGGTCTAGGCTTTTAAGTATTTAGACCCAAGGCCTAAGGCCCTACACCGTGGTCTAGGCTTTTAAGCTCTTATACCCAAGACCTAAGGCCATAAACCCTGGTCTATGCTTTTAAGCTCTTAGACTCAAGCCCTAAGGCGGTCCGCATGGGTTAGACTCAATACCCAAGGGCATACACACTGGTCTAGGCTTTTAAGTACTTAGGCCAAGACCTAAAGTCATAAACCGTGGGCTAGGCTTTAAAGCTCCTAAACTCAAGGCCTAAGGCGGTCCGCATGGGCTAGACTTAAGACCTAAGGCCATACACCCTGGTCTAAGCTTTTAAGTACTTAGACCCAAGACCTAAGGCCATAAACCGTTTTCCAGGCTTTTAAGCTCTTAGACTCAAGACCTAAGGCCATACACCGTGGTCTAGGCTTTTAAGTACTTAGACCCAAGACCTAAGGCCATACACCGTGGGCTAGGCTTTTAAGCTCTTAGATCCAAGACCTAAGGCTTTCCGCATGGACTAGACTCAAGACCTAAAGCCATACACCGTGGTCTATGCTTTTAAGCACTTAGACCCAAGACCTGAGGCCATAGAGTTAAGACCTGAACACTTACAATGGGGGTCGCGATTCACGGCCCCTGAACAGACACTGTGGTGTAGACCCAAGACTTAGGGCCATACACCATGGTATAGACTTTTAAGTACTTAGACCCAAGACCTAAGGCCATACACCGTAGTCTAGGCTTTTAGGTTCTTATACCCAAGACCTAAGGCCCTACACCGTGGGCTAGGCTTTAAAGCTCTTAGACCCAAGACCTAAAACCATAGAGTTAAGACTTGAAAACTTACAATTTAGTCGCAATTCACGACCCCCCGAACAGACACCGTGGTCTAGACCCAATACCTAAGGCCCTACACCTAGACCCAAGAGCTAAGGTCCTTCACCATGATCTAGACCCTAAGACCAAAGACCTTACACTATGGTCTAGTACTCGGCATAAACCGTTTGCAGTTGTGGTTGTTTCATCTATTTATAGAGGTAAGTCGGCCTCTAAGTTCTTAGAACCTAAGACCAAAGGCCTTATACCACGGTCTAGTACTCGGCATAAGCCATGTGCAGTTGTGGTTGTTTCATCTATAGCTAGAGGAAAGTCCTAAGTTCTTAGACCCTAAGACCAAAGGCCTTACACCATGGTCTAGTACTCGGCATAAACCGTTTTGCAGTTGTGGTTGTTTCATCTATAGCTAAAGGTAAGTCCTAGGTTCTTAGACCCTAAGACCAAAGGCCTTACATCATGGTCTAGTATTCCTCTTAAGCCGTGTGCAGTGGTTAATTTGTCTATACTTAGAAGAAAGTTGGCCTTTAAGTTCTTAGATCCTAGACCTAAGACCCTACACCCATGGACTACAACCTGGACCTAAGGCCACACCCCGAGGTTTTGTACTCGTTTAAAACCGTGTGCAGTTGTGGTTGTTTCATCTATAGCTGGGCGAAGATTGGCCTTTAATAACTGTGTGCAGTTATTACTGTTTCGTCTCGAAAAAGAGAATGTTTATGCTTTTACACCATAACTTAGAACGAAAACCCATGGTCTTATTCCTAAAACCTAGGACCTTAGACCGATACCCTAGGACATAAGGGCTTAGACTTATTGCTTTAGATCTAGGGCAAAAGAAATTTAAATGAGGACCTAAGGCCTCATAATTTAGACCAACCTCAATCCCAAGCATTTAAGGCATTATACCATGGACCTGTATGTATATGACCTTAAACATCTGACCTAAGATCTAAGGCTTTAACATAAAGTCTTAAGCCCTAAGACCCTACCCCATGGGCTAGTACTGGTCCTACACCATGTGGGACCGTGTAAAATGGCGTGCATAAAGCCAATCACATGGATTATTTGAAAGCCCAGCGCACATGAACACCTGTGTTTGCTGTTGGGCGTTTTTATGATTTGCGCTTTCGGGCGTTTTGCAAACTCGACGCGGAAATAATTACGATCGCAGACGGAAATTATTAAAAAACATCGTGTACACATCGATTTTGAAAAACGATCGTACACGTCGATTATTTTAAACAGCGTCTGGGCATCGATTCTAAAAAACGTTCGCAGACGTTAATTATTAAAAGGCATCGTCTACACATCGATTTTGAAAAACGTTCGCAGACGTTATTTATTAAAGGACATCGTCTACACATCGATTTGCAATATGCAGGTCGAGTTTGCAAAACGCCCGAAAGCGACAAATTAACCACTGCACACGGCTTAAGAGGAATACTAGACCATGATGTAAGGCCTTTGGTCTTAGGGTCTAAGAACCTAGGACTTACCTTTAGCTATAGATGAAACAACCACAACTGCAAACGGTTTATGCCGAGTACTAGACCATGGTGTAAGGCCTTTGGTCTTAGGGTCTAAGAACTTAGGACTTTCCTCTAGCTATAGATGAAACAACCACAACTGCACATGGCTTATGCCGAGTACTAGACCGTGGTATAAGGCCTTTGGTCTTAGGTTCTAAGAACTTAGAGGCCGACTTACCTCTATAAATAGATGAAACAACCACAACTGCAAACGGTTTATGCCGAGTACTAGACCATAGTGTAAGGTCTTTGGTCTTAGGGTCTAGATCATGGTGAAGGACCTTAGCTCTTGGGTCTAGGTGTAGGGCCTTAGGTATTGGGTCTAGACCACGGTGTCTGTTCGGGGGGTCGTGAATTGCGACTAACTTGTAAGTTTTCAAGTCTTAACTCTATGGTTTTAGGTCTTGGGTCTAAGAGCTTTAAAGCCTAGCCCACGGTGTAGGGCCTTAGGTCTTGGGTATAAGAACCTAAAAGCCTAGACTACGGTGTATGGAATTAGGTCTTGGGTCTAAGTACTTAAAAGTCTATACCATGGTGTATGGCCCTAAGTCTTGGGTCTACACCACAGTGTCTGTTCAGGGGCCGTGAATCGCGACCCCCATTGTAAGTGTTCAGGTCTTAACTCTATGGCCTCAGGTCTTGGGTCTAAGTGCTTAAAAGCATAGACCACGGTGTATGGCTTTAGGTCTTGAGTCTAGTCCATGCGGAAAGCCTTAGGTCTTGGCCTAAGTACTTAAAAGCCTAGACCAGTGTGTATGCCCTTGGGTATTGAGTCTAACCCATGCGGACCGCCTTAGGGCTTGAGTCTAAGAGCTTAAAAGCATAGACCAGGGTTTATGGCCTTAGGTCTTGGGTATAAGAGCTTAAAAGCCTAGACCACGGTGTAGGGCCTTAGGCCTTGGGTCTAAATACTTAAAAGCCTAGACCAGAGTGTATGGCCTTAGGTCTTGGTGTCTAAGTACTTAAAAGTCTAGACCACGGTGTATGGTCCTGAGTCTTGGGTCTAAATACTTAAAAGTCTAAACCACGGTGTAAGGCCTTAGGTCTTGGTTCCACAGTGTCTGTTCAGGGGTCGTGAATCGCGACTCGCTTGTAAGATTTCAGGTCTTTACTTTATGGCCTTAGGTCTTGGGTCTAAGTACTTAAAACCCTAGACCAGGGTGTAGGGCCTTAGGTCTTGGGTATAAGAACCTAAAAGCCTAGACCAGGGTGTATGGCCTTAGGTCTTGGGTCTAAGAGCTTAAAAAACTAGACCACGGTGTAGGGCCTTAGGCCTTGGGTCTAAGTACTTAAAAGCCTAGAAAACGGTGCAAGGCCTTAGGTCTTGGTTCTCAGAGCTTAAAACCCTAACCCGCGGTATATGGCTTCAGGTCTTGAGTCTAAGAGCTAAAATGCCTAGTCCACGGCGTATGACCTTATGTCTTGGGTCTAAGAACTTAAAAGCCTAGACCACGGTGTATGGCTTTAGGTCTTAGGTCTAAGAAATTAAAGGCCGAGTTTTCTCTAGCTACACAGACGAAACAATCACAACTGCACACGGTTTAAGATGAATACTAGTCCATGGTGGAGGGCCTTAGGGTTTAAGGATCTAGACCATGATGGAATTAGAAATTGTGTCTAGGATCTTAGACCACGGCGTATAGCATAAGGACCACGGTGTATAGCCTTAGGTCTTGGGGATCTAGACCATGGTGAAGGGCCTTAGGCCTTGGGTCCGGCCGCCTTTCAAATGAGTATTAGAACACGGTGCATGGTCTTAGGTCTTGGGTCTATGAACCTAAAGGCCTAGTCCACGGACCTTAGGTCTTGGTCCTAGACCATGGTGTAGGGCCTTAGGTCTTGGATAAAAGTACCTAAAAGCCTAGACCACGGACCTTAGATCTTGGTTCTAGACCCTGGTGTAGGGTCTTAGGTCTTGGGTATAAGAACCTAAAAGCCTATACCACGGGCCTTAGATCTTGGTTCTAGACCCTGGTGTAGGGCCTTAGGACTTGGGTAAAAACCTAAAAGCCAGGCCACGGACCTTAGATCTAGGTTCTAGACCCTGGTGTAGATCCTTAGGACTTGGGTATAAGAACCTAAAAGCCTAGACCACGGACTTTAGATCTTGGTTCTACACCCTGGTGTAGGGCCTTAGGACTTGGGTATAAGAACCTAAAAGCCTAGACCACGGACTTTAGATCTTGGTTCTACACCCTGGTGTAGGGCCTTAGGACTTGGGTATAAGAACCTAAAAACCTGGACCACGGACCTTAAAACTTGGTTCTAGACCCTGGTGTAGGGCCTTAGGACTTGGGTATAAGAACCTAAAAGCCTAGACCACAGACCTTAAATCTTAGGTATAAGAACCTAAAAGCCTAGATACCACGGACCTTAGATCATGGTTTTAGACCCTGGTGTAGGGCTTTAATACTTGGGTATAAGATTCTGAAAGCCTAGACCACGGACCTTAGATCTTGGTTCTAGACCCTGGTGTAGGGCCTTAGGACTTGCGTATAAGAACCTAAAAGCCTAGACTACGGACCTTAGAACTTGGTTCTAGACCCTGGTGTAGGGCCTTAGGACTTGGGTATAAGAACCTAAAGGCCTAGACCACGGACCTTAGGTCTTGGTTCTAGACCCTGGTGTAGGGCCTTAGGACTTGGGTATAAAAACCTAAAAGCCTAGACCACGGACCTTAGATCTTGGTTCTAGACCCTGGTGTAGGGCCTTAGGACTTGGGTATAAGAAACCTAAAAGCCTAGACCACGGACCTTAGATCTTGGTTTTAGACCCTGGTGTAGGGCCTTAGGACTTGGGTATAAGAACCTAAAAGCCTAGACCACGGACCTTGGTTCTAGACCCTGGTGTAGGGCCTTAGGACTTGGGTATAAGAACCTAAAGGCCTAGACCACGGACCTTAGGTCTTGGTTCTAGACCCTGGTGTAGGGCCTTAGGATTTGGGTATTAGAACCTAAAAGCCTAGACTACGGACCTTAGATCTCGGTTCTAGACCCTGGTGTAGGGCCTTAGGACTTGGGTATAAGAACTTAAAAGCCTAGATTACGGACCTTAGATCTTGGTTCTAGACCCTGGTGTAGGGCCTTAGGACTTGGGTATAAGAACCTAAAAGCCTAGACCACGGACCTTAGATCTTGGTTCTAAGCCCTGGTGTAGGGTGGTAGGACTTGGGTATAAGAACTTAAAAGCCTAGACCCCGGACCTTAGATCTTGGTTCTAGACCCTGGTGTAGGGCCTTAGGTCTTGGGTATAAGAACCTAAAAGCCTACACAACGGACCTTAGGTCTTGGTTTTAGACCATGGTGTAGGGCCTTATGTCTTGAGGAAAACTTAGAGACCTAGATCACAGGCCTTAGGTTTAGGGTCTAGACCATGATGTAGGGTCCTAGGTGTTGGATTCAAGAACCTAAAGGCCTAGATTACGGGCCTTAGATCTGGAGGCTAAGAACCTAAATGCCTATGCAGGCCTTAAATCTTGGGGCTTAGAACCTGAAGCCTAGACCACAGACCTTAGATCTTGGGTCTAGACCATGGTGTAGTAGGTCTTTGGTCTAAAAACCTAAAAGCCTAGACCACGGTGTATTAGGTATTAGGTTTAGACCACAGTGTCTTTTCAGGGGGGCTGTGAATCGCGGCCCCCTTGTAAATATTCAGGTCTTAACTCTATGGCCTAGGTCTTTTTAAGATCCTTAAAGCCTACGGTGTATAGCCTTAGGTCTTGGGTCAAGTCCATGCGGTAGTTAGGAGTTGGGTAAGATGGATGGAGGTTGGTCTTCAAATACTCCAATCTGAATCTGATAACCATTTCTGGTCATAATTTCATATTCAAAGAAAAAAGACCTCGTTGCCTAATGTTTGCTCAATTCATGGGGGGCTGTGAATCGCGGCCCCCTTGTAAGTTTTCAGATCTTAAGGTTTTATGGCTTTGTACTAAGGTGTCAGGCCTTATGTTTACATCTTAGTCCCGACACATTAGGTCCTGGCTGGGGGCTGATAGGTCTTATACACAGGTCATAGCTTTAGCCACTAGGTTTTTGAGCTTTGGACTCAGTTGCAAGGCCTTAGGTTTAGACTTTAGGTTCAACACACTAGGTCAAAGCTGTTGGGTAATATGTCCTATTCACATGTTAAAGCCTTAGCTGCTAGGTTTTAGGGCTTTGGACTCAGGTGCAAGGCCTTAGGTTTACATCTTAGACCCAAAACACTAGGTCTAGGCTGTTGCCTAATAGGTCCTATTCACAGGTCAAAGCCTTAGCTGCTAGGTTTTAGGGTTTTGGACTCAGGTGCTTGGGCTTAGGTTTAGATCTTAGGTCCAGCACATTAGGCCTACGCTGATGGATAATAGGCCCTATTCACGGGTCAAATCCTTAGCTGCTAGCTTTTAGGGCTTTGGACTCAGGTGCAAGGCCTTAGGTTTACATCTTAGTGCCAACACATTAGGTTTAGGCTGTTGGCTAAAAGGCCCTATTCACAGGTCAAATCCTTAGCTGCTAAGTTTTAGGGTTTTGGACTTAAGTGCAAGGCCTGAGGTTTAGATTTTTGGTCCAACACATTAGGTCTAAGCTAAACGCAAATAGGTCCTATTCACAGGTCAAAGCCTTAGCTGCTAGGTTTTAGGACCTAAGTCCAAGGCATTTCATCTTAGGAACCATGTGTAAGGCCTTAGGCTTAGATCTTATGTCCAACACATTAGGCCTAAGCTGATAGATAATAGGCCCTATTCACAGGTCAAATTCTTAGCTGCTAGCTTTTAATGCTTTGGACTCAGGTGCAAGGCCTTAGGTTTACATCTTAGTGCCAACACATTAGGTTTAGGCTGTTGGCTAATAGGCACTATTCACAGGTCAAATCTTTAGCTGCTAGGTTTTAGGGTTTTGGACTCGGTGCAAGGGCTTAAGTTTAGATCTTAGGTCCAGCACATTAGGCCTACGCTGATGGATAATAGGCCCTATTCACAGGTCAAATCCTTAGCTGCTAGCTGTTAGGACTTTGGACTCAGGTGCAAGGCCTTAGGTTTACATCTTAGTGCCAACACATTAGGTTTAGGCTGTTGGCTAATAACTATTCACAGGTCAAATCCTTAGCTGCTAGGTTTTATCGTTTTGGACTCAGGTACAAGGGCTTAGGTTTAGATCTTAAGTCCAGCACATTAGGCCTACGCTGATGGATAATAGGCCCTATTCACAGGGTCAAATCCTTAGCTGCTAGCTTTTAGGGCTTTGGACTCAGGTGCAAGGCCTTAGGTTTACATCTTAGTGCCAACACATTAGGTTTAGGCTGTTGGCTAATAGGCACTATTCACAGGTCAAATCCTTAGCTGCTAGGTTTTATCGTTTTGGACTCAGGTACAAGGGCTTAGGTTTAGATCTTAGGTCCAGCACATTAGGCCTACGCTGATGGATAATAGGCCCTATTCACAGGTCAAAGCCTTAGCTGCTAGCTGTTAGGACTTTGGACTCAGGTGCAAGGCCTTAGGTTTATCTCTTAGTGCCAACACATTAGGTTTAGGCTGTTGGCTAATAGGCCCTATTCACAGGTCAAATCCTTAGCTGCTAGGTTTTAGGGTTTTGGACTCAGGTGCAAGGCCTTAGGATTACATCTTAGTGCCAACACATTAGGTTTACGCTGTTGGCTAATAACTATTCACAGGTCAAAGCCTTAGCTGCTAGGTTTTAGGGCTTTGAACTCAGCTGTTAGGCCTTAGGTTTAGATCTTAGGTCCAACACATTAGGTCTAAGCTGGTGGCTAATCACTATTCACAGGTTTAAGCCTTAGCTGCTATGTTTTAGGGCTTTGGACTCAGGTGCAAGGCCTTAGGTTTAGATCTTAGGTCCAACACATTAGGTCTAAGCTGGTGGCTAATCGGCCCTATTCACAGGTTTAAGCCTTAGCTGCTATGTTTTAGGGCTTTGGACTCAGGTGCAAGGCCTTAGGTTTAGATCTTAGGTCCAACACATTAGGATTAAGCTAATGGTTAATAGGGCTTATTGATAGGTTAAAGCCTTAGCTGCTAGGTTTTAGGGCTTGTCTGGGCCTTAGGAATTAGATCTTAAGAGGTTAAACTGGGTTAAAAATTGGAGAATTTTGGCCTAAAAATGTGTCTTTGAAGGTAAAATTGCAATTTGAAGCTGAAGGCGCTCACAAAACATGAGTATTCCCTGGATTATATTCAAAATGCTCCTTGAAATCACTGTCTGAAATCCTGAAAAATGCCCTGAAATGGGCTGATATTTGGCCAAAACCAACCAGAATCCGGTAAAAAACCGGTCAATTTGAAGCTGAAGGCGGTCAAAAAAGGACCCCTAATTAAACTAACAACTGGATTAAATTCTAAGTGCTTCTTGAAATCAATATCTGAAAATCCTGAAAAATGCCCTAAAATGGGCTGAAATGGGCTGATATTTGACCAAAACCGGCCAGAATCCGGTCAAAAACCGGTCAATTTGGAGCTGAAAGCGGTCAAAAAAAACTATGAGTGTTCCCTGGATTATATTCAAAAGTGGTCATTTGAAGCAAAAAGTGGTCATTTGAAGCAAAAGTGGTCATACGAAGCAAAAAAAAGTGGTCATATGAAGCAAAAAAGTGGTCATACGAAGCAAAAAGTCATCAAAAAAAACTATGAGGGTGTTTCAGAACCGGTGTTTAACCTACTACTGGTAAAGGAAAGAAATTATCATATATAGGTATGGGTACAGAATTCTTTGATGTTCCAGTTGTAGCACAAACTATATGTTCTAATCCATATAATGATGAACCTTACATATGTAGGTTTAAAAAAATACGTAACGTATCTCCTGGTATCAACGATTTCGATTGTGTTGTAGTTAGTCAATCTTTGATATTAGATAAACCAACTGGTGATATTTTTAATGCAGATGATAAGAAAATAGGTAATTTAAAACAAGGAAGTGATCCAAATGATGCTGCAACTGTAGGACAGGCTATAACAACTTCATTAAAGGACCATAAAGTATATACTTGTAATAATAAACGTATTACAGAACTTAAAGACCCTCAACATGTGGATAATGCTGTTACTGTTAATTTTCTTATTAAAGTTTTAGGAAATGCATTATTTGATATGTTCAATATTATTGCAACCCGTACACGTTGGGGTACTTAGGTGTCTGAATCCGAGAGAGGTAATTGGATTAAAAAGGAAATTTTTAATAAATACTTTATTAACAGTAATACGCAAAAGTTTAGATCATCAGATTGGGGTGATATTGATATATAATATAAGACCGCAATAAACGACCTCATTTATGTCCAACTCGTCATAGAGTTAACACATAAGTTGTACATTTCGATTATAAAAGGACAATAATGACATTCCAGCACATCAGTCCATATCGAGACAGTATACGGAAAGGAGGTGGGATCACGTCCACAGCGGTTTCTCTGTTAAGTAAAGCTTTAAATCGTATTCCAGTAGGATCTATCGTAAATAAAGCAATAGACGCTTTACCATACGAATTTCATATACCGGGAGGTTATCAGTATTGCGGACCAGGAACTAAATTGAAAAAACGACTGGAAAGAGGTGATCCAGGCATAAATAAGTTAGATCAGGCTTGTAAAGAACACGATATCGCATATTCCACGTTTACCGATTCAAAAAATAGGTCAATCGCTGATAAAAAGCTAGCGAATATAGCTTGGCAACGAGTAAAGTCTAGTGACGCTAGTATTGCGGAAAAAGCAGCAGCTTTAGCGGTAACAGCAGGTATGAAGGCTAAAACAGCGGTAGGAGGTGGAAAAAGGAGGGGTAAGAATAAAAAAGGATTAACCATGAGAAGACATGGTGGTAATATTAGACTAAAAAGACGTTCTCCGAGGAAAAATAACAAAAAACCGACAATATGGTCAATGGTAAAAAACGGGGCTGGTCTATACCTAAGACCGTATCGTGCATATTAAATAAAAGAAATCAATTGGTTATACCACATAAAGCGTTGACTAATGTTGAATTATTTAAATATATTTCCTGTTTAAAAATACCATTTTTCCGCGGAGTATTTATGAAAGACAGTTTACCAAAGAAAATATGGAAAAATGAGACTGGAATCGTAAATTTGGATAATACTGAAGGGCCCGGCACCCATTGGGTGTGTTATAAGAAACTAAATAGTAATGTATATTATTTTGATAGTTTTGGAAATTTGCCACCACCTAAAGAACTTGAACATTACTTTAAATCTGCTAAAAACATATATTACAACTATAAAAGAGAACAACCTGATAATACTTCAATATGCGGCCATTTATGTTTGGAATTCCTAGCTAAAAGTATCAGTCACTATTGAGATGTCTTCCTATACGGTATCATTAACAGGAAAATCGTCCACTTTACGAAGTATCCTTTTTCCAGCGTTACGCTTGCAAAAAGGAAGATTTTGGGAGGCAGCACTGTTGGATTTTACAACTTACAACTCTATTCCCAATGTTACGGAAGGTAAAAATAACTTATTGCATTATTATAAAGGAAAAGATGCCAGTGGGAAGTTTACAGACTTAGAAGTTTGCACTCTACCCACAGGTTCTTATGAAATTGATCATATTAATGAATTTTTGCAAAATAAAATAGGAAAAGACAATATAACGCTAAAAGGTAATAACAATACAATGAAAGCTGAGCTTACTTCAAAATATTATATAGATTTCAGTAAGTCAGACTCAATTGGTGATTTATTAGGATTTCCCAAAGATGGAGCAATTTTAGAACCAAATAAAACACATTCCGGTAAACAAACTGTAACAATATTAAAAGTCAATAGTATAGACATAACTTGTAATATTATACAAGGATCTTACAGAGATGGAGCAAATACTCATATAATACATACTTTTTACCCCAGTGTACCACCTGGATTTAAAATTGTTGAAAAGCCGCAAAACCTGGTATATCTACCTTTGAACACCACTTTCATTTCAGACATCGTGTTGAACGTATTGGATCAAGACGGTAACTTGATAGATTTCCGAGAAGAGCCTATTACGGTTAGATTACATTTAAAATCAACACTTTAATACAAAATCATGGGTTTAACATTTAAAAGCGAACAACCTACGGGAATCCGCATTAGTAGCTCTTCAGCTGTGGAGGAGTTAACACGCGAGAACATTCGTTTCTTAGAGAGAATTGGATTAAAAGTAACCGATAATGGATATACTGGATATAGCTCAGGGTCCAACATTCGACGAAACCCTATGGGAAAAAGAATATCACACCCACAACCCTTACACTTCATCAAAATTAAACAATAACGATGAAATTCGTATTCCCATACAAAATCAAGACATTTACACACTACCATGTGAAAGTTACTTGTATATTGAAGGAAAAGTTACTAAAAAGGACGGTACTACTACTGGTACAACAGTTCCATTTATAAATAATCCCATGGCTTTCCTGTTTGATGAAATTAGATATGAAATATCAGGTGTAACAGTTGATTCTACTAAAAAAGTAGGTATTGCAACAACTTTAAAGGGATTAACATCTATATCACCTAATGAAACCAATTTAATACAACCTGCAGGATGGGTTTTACCTGCAAAAGACACAATCACTCCAGATACAAATGGAAATTTTGATTTTCATATTCCGTTACGTTTGTTGCTTGGTTTTGCTGAAGATTATAGGAAAATAATATTAAACGTTAAACAAGAATTAGTTTTGTTGAGATCTTCAAACGATAAAGATATTATTAAAGCTCCAGACGGTACAACAGATGCAACTTTAGAATGGAAATTAACATTAGACAAAATTGTATGGAGAGTTCCACATGTTAAATTAGCTGACGAGCATAGAATGCTACTATTAAGAAAGTTAAAGGCTGATCGTGATATTGTAATTCCTTTTAGAAGTTGGGAATTTCATGAACATCCCAGCTTGCCAACTACGGATCGACACACTTGGACAGTTAAAACATCTAATTATGTGGAACGAGCCAGGTATATTATATTTGGTTTACAAACAGGCAGAAGAGACACCATCACCAAACATGCAGGCCAATTTGATCATTGCAACTTGAAAAATATTAAAGTTTATTTAAATTCACAATTTTTTCCATACGATAATTTAAATGTGTCATTCGCTAATAAAAAGTACAGCATATTGTACGATATGTATGCAAGATTCCAAAGTTCATATTATGGTAAAACGAATGCACCTTTACTATCACCAGAAAAATACTTAGATGGTTACCCTATAGTTGTAATCGATTGTTCTAAACAAAATGAATCGGTAAAATCATCAAGTGTAGATATAAAAATAGAAATGGAATTCAACGCGCCTATACCGGCTAATACAACTGCATACTGTTTAATTCTACATGATAAAATCGTAACATACACACCTTTAACTGGAATTGTTAAAAATGTATTGTAAAAGACCGGTTTTCCTACATTCCAATGCATTCCGCGAGTATAAAAGCAGAGCGTTCAGCTCGCTCCTCATCAGTTTGTTGCCTGTTGTTGTATGGGTAGCATCTTATTCAATATGGCTTCTCCTAGTGGTACACAAGAAAATGTAGTAGATATTGAGAAGGAGATATCCGACTTTTTAGATCTTCAAGGTCAACCGGAGGGAGATGAACACAACGCTTGCGGACAACTCCACGCCAGTAATAATGTTGAGGAAAAAGGTAAAAGAAGAAAGAATGCACACAAGAGGAAAAGGGATATTGAAGATAATATTTCTCCTAACATATTAAGTGAGGTATTCTTGCGAATATTTTACCCAATCTCTTCCAGTTTGGACAAAAGTGTTTTAATTGGTGTTATGAAATCTACAGATTATTCCCCTACTGTAATTTTAACTCATGGACCCAAAATGATTTTGTTTACGGACACTGCTTGGGAATCGTTTATGAAACACTTGCATCTGCTAGAATGCTATTTAAGTAGTAACATGTTTGGAAGAAAGACAAGAGTAGGCCTTTTGGATTCAAATGTGGAAATCGATATTGTTAAACATCGTGGTGATCATCAGTTGCGGTTTAGAGACACAACAAGACATGATAACAAGATTCAACTTAATCGAGAAGAGTTTTTTATTCTAACTTGTGCAACTGAACCAATAACGAGATACTTGAGACAACTGGTGTTTTCAAGTTCAATTATTAAAGATTATCTGGAAGACACTTTGGACAAACAACCGGACGCACCTATATTGTACGGACCTGTAGATACTTCTATATTCAATAGGGTTCCTCATGAAGTACAAATGTGGAGACAATTGGAAAAGTACGCTCAACTACATAAGAAATCAGTAAAACGTGAAGAAGAGGAAGAAGAAGGAGGAGAAGAATCAAGTGTTAGTGATGAAAATGAAAACAAGGAAAATGTAAAGATGGAAACCTAAATGACAATTAACTACACAGCAATGGTTAATTTTTAAAACAATATCAAACACTTTGTGGGGTTAGGCCTACCGGGGACGGTGCCCACGTTAAATATACACCAACGCGCCAACAACTGTACGGCCGGGTATAAAAGTCGTACCTACCGTGGTGTGGAAATCAGTTGACCTTTGGACTTCGTCATGAGCAGACGAGTGATCTTCGCAATGGACAAGGACAAGGAAGAAGAACAAGTAAATTCCAAACCTGGTATAATTGAGTTCCAAGCGTTTCGGGGTAATGATGATAGATTTATCATAAAAGAACTTGTGTTTTTCGACATCAATACAAGTGTTCCTTATTCGTTTTTATTTAAACCACCATGTTCTTATTCATCTTTAACTAGTAAAGCCGCTACTACCAACAGATGGATTTCAAAACACTTCCATCATATCGATTGGTATGATGGTTTTACAAGTTACACGGACTTGTATCACATTATGCATCACTTTTCAGACAAGTTTACCAATATTTACACAAAGGGGCTGGAAAAGAAAAGATGGATCGAAGGATTTACTCATGTTCCGGTTAATGATGTGGATTTGGATAAAAACTACAAGTATACAATGGAAAATGTTTGTATTTGTACTAAAAGTCCAGAACATGAAAAAGATAGACATTGCGCTTTAAAAAACGCCTATAAACTCGCATCTTACCTTCAAAGTGGGGAAATGGGGAGTGGTGGGGGTAACGGGGGTTATATAAGTGAGGAGCAGACCGGGACCTGGCATGAGTATTACTCGAGATTCCGAGACGACAACATCTCCCAGCAAGAAGACGAAGAAGACGATCTATAACTTAACCATGGCATCTCACCAGTTCCTGCAAACTTTGGTTGAGCAGTTCAATGCTCACTCCAAATCTACCATACTACCCCTCAAGAAGTGTTCCGAACTTAAAGACGAGAAGCACTACATTATCCACGCCATGAAGAAGATGGAGACTACAGTTGGAGAGGCCATCTGCTGCAGTCTTAGCGAGGCACCATTCACTCCGGGGGATGAGCCCAAGTTCCAAGTCTACCTGCCGAAACGGTTCGTCCATCTCCTCCAGAACGAGGATCTGCGCTCCATCCAACCCGGCTGTCTCTACCTGGTTTCCCACGGTTGCACGGGTAGCAATTCCACCGAGTTGACCATCCACATCGCCGACAAGCAGCAGTGTTAGATTTAAGTTTTACTATTGTACATATGTTATTGTAATGTTTTATAAATAAATAAACCATAAAAGACAAAAAAAAGAATACAAAAAGACAAAAAATGCAACATATCAATATGTGAAGTTTGTCACATATTGATATGTTGCATTTTTTTTTTTAAACTTCGCGAGTGACCTTGACCTTTGACCTTTGCATTTCACAGTTACCCCCACCACCACGCTACAAGTCAAACCTGCTTGAATGCAAAACACCCCCACCACTTTTTCATATACCTCCAAGCGCTGTGCCTCGTCTTCATTTCAAACTCCAGCAGCCAACCGAACAACATCAGTATGTCTCTGAACGTAAGCTGTGCCAGCTATGAGGAGGTGACGATCAAAACGCAACAGGAGCTGAACGACTTGTACAAGGAGTTGCAGCTGATGGTGGCAAGAGGCTACCGTATAAACGTGCAAGTCTACGCTTGCAATATACGGAATCTTCGGCAGCCGAAGGAAGAGCCTGGACATTCCTCTTCAACGACAGCTTCCTCACCGGCGTCGATGAAGACCGAGCCAGACAACTTGGATTACTTCAGCTGACTAGCGGTTGTCTTCCTTGTTCTAACCATTGTAGAATATGTTTATTTTTTCATTATATTAAAGAAGTAAAAGAGCAAAACACCTATCTTGTTACTGACATATGAGCTCAGTAACAAGATGGGTTTTTTAAAACACAGTTTGAATGACCTTGAAACTTCCCCCTCCACTGCTTCGCTACCCCCACCACTTGACTATTGGTGTACATGGCACATCACAATTGGAAACCTCATTCCATCTTCAACAACCAAACCGACAACATCAACAATGGCAAACCTACCAACAGATGAAAGGTGTCCTCACGCGTGCTGTGACTTCATCCACGAGTTGGAGAAGAGGATGCAGGAGAGGGCGATAAGAAAAAAGCAGATCCACTCAGAAAATATCATGATAGTCAACGGCTATCTTTTATTGTTCGGCCTTATTATGGTTGTACTTTTTATACTGTATGGCATAGTCACATGTGTCGGCAAGGTTGCAGAAGAAAACGCCCGCCACCATCAATTGGAAAGTTTCAATGTTACTTTCTAGGTTTTCCTTTTTTTAAAACTCCGTTTGGATGACCTTGAAACTTCCCCCACTACTCCACCACGCCCCCCAACACTTCACCATGTTCCTGCATGAGCATCACATCACCCGTCATTCCTTGTTCGACAAGCAACCATGGCGGACAACACCATCAGCCAAGCTGACTCCACTACTGATGTTGGAACGAGTACAGGTTGGACACTATCCATCGACAGTGGTCACTATTTGGAAACAATTTGCGAGAGGATGAAAGAAATACTGCGAGACAACCCTGGGATCATAATACAAATGAATTTCAACTATGATTGGTCGCAAGTTACATTGCGGCAGGAGGACAACAACGGTCAGCACTCACCGCAATACTCACCAATGTCACCGATTTACCCATACAGTGAATCTGATGCGGATGAAGATGTAGGAGACAACGACGAGGCTGATGGGGAGTGACCTTCTTTCCTTTTTTTAAAACTCAATTTGGATGACCTTGAACTTTCCCCCTCCACTCCTTCCTTTTTTTAAAACCCAATTTGAATGACCTTGAAATTTTTCCCTCTACTTTTCGATAATGTTACAACTGACTGCAGCTCACCTCATTCCTTGCTTAGCTACCATGGCGGACAGGACTCTTTTTCAAGTTGACTCCACTACAGACGAAGCATTTCCCTTGCGGTGGACTGTTCATTTACAAGATGCGACAGAAGTGGAAGTCTTGTATCAAAAATTACTCTATGTATTCAACGGGAACCCCGGACCTCTTAAATGTAGAATGAATTTGAATTTTGATGCAACCAGGGTCGGCACAGAACCTTCAACTTCAAGCCAGCCTCAGCAACGAGAGTTTACACATTTATACACTCCAATATCACCGGAAGATGTAACTGTCTGCGAGGCTGACTCAACTACACGTTATGTTCAGCCAAAGCCTTGGGTGTTGATTATTAACAATGTTTACAAAGTGGAATTGGTATGTAATAGATTAAAGGAGTTGATAGTACAAGATCCCGGCCTGCGCTTTCAAATAGACATACATTTCATCTGGGGAGCACCTGCGCGGAGCTCTTCATCTGACAGCTCTTCACGTACGACGGACGAGGAGGAGGAGGAGGACGACTAGTCATCTTTTTTAAAACTCCGTTTGAATGACCTTGACCTTTCCCCCTCCACTGAGTTTATTTAAGGTGCACTCTCACTGACTACAGCATCATTTCATCGCGCACCTTCACCGCAGCAACATGGAGAGTCAACTCAACTACTGTTGCGAACAAAAATGTTTTTCATGGCCGAATGACATTGATGTGGTGGATGGTCTGGCGTGTAGAAAATGTGAAGCTTTTGGTCAATGCATGTGTAAGTGCAAGTCTTGGAAGAAGCCGAAACCAGAGTTGAAGACATTCCATGTGTACCAGATGAGAGGGCATAAGTACACTTATTGCCCTGAACGTTGCATTGAATTCACACTAAAACAGCTAACTGGCTGCAAACTGTGCAACAATCATTTTGCAGGTTTTTGCAAACATTATTTAGGAGCGTGTCAGTACAGATCAACTTGGCATACTGAAGCACTTACTATCAATGAAATCGCTATAGACTCACAAGAGTAGTCTTTCTACTCTTTGACTTTTTTAAAACTCCGTTTGAATGACCTTGAAATTTCCCCCACCACTTCCCCATATATCTAGAGTACGCAGAGCCTGGGGGTCAGTCGCTCGGCGGCTGTCGTAGGGTGCACATCCGTGTTGTGCAGTCTGCTGTGCAGTTTTGATTTTAACCAGTTCAAGGTCACCACACTTAAACTCTGGCAAAAACGTCAAGCTGTTAAAGACAATCCTAAGTCCCAGGTTCACAGTCAACCTCAAGGTCATCACACTTTAACATGTAAATTTAAGGTAGCACCAAAACGGTGCTACCTGGCTTGACATTTTCAAGTTTCCCGAGGTCATCACAGTTCCCCCCACCACTTCCCATATACCTAGAGTGCGCGGGGCTGGACAGTCAGTCGCTCGGTGGCTGTCGTGGGGTGCGCATCGCGGTTGTAGTACTGGTCTAAAGGGGCTGCTGGCTCACTTCAAGGTCACCCAAGCGGTGTCACATGACGGTTTAGGCAGAGTCAGGTTGCAAACTTGCAGTTTCCTCGGCACTTTTGCTGTTTCTTGTCTAATTTCGCTCCAAGTCGTCAAGGTCATGGGAACCTGACTGAAACTCGGAGCGTAGTGTGAGAAACAGCAAAAGTGCCGGAAATTTTTAGGTTTCAGCGTGGCCTTGACCTTTTGTGACATCGATGACATCATCTTGGTGACGTAAGGGGTGATGACGTCATCGCCACGTCATTTCTGCAACGTCATGGGTGTGACGTCATGAAAGTGACGTCATTGGTGATGACGTCATCGATGATGCAATCGATGACGTCATCGATGAGGTCATTGACCTCGATGACGTCATCGATGACGTCATCGCTCGGGTGACCTTGAACTGGCCCAAAAGCCTTACTTTTCCACTACTAACGATGAAATTCGTATTCCCATACAAAACCAAGACATTTACACACTACCATGTGAAAGTTACTTGTATATTGAAGGGAAAGTTACTAAAAAGGACGGTACTACTACTGGTACAACAGTTCCATTTATAAATAATCCCATGGCTTTCCTGTTTGATGAAATTAGATATGAAATATCAGGTGTAACAGTTGATTCCACTAAAAAAGTAGGTATTGCAACAACTTTAAAGGGATTAACATCTATATCACCTAATGAAACCAATTTAATACAACCTGCAGTATGGGTTTTACCTGCAAAAGACACAATCACTCCAGATACAAATGGAAATTTTGATTTTCACATTCCGTTACGTTTGTTGCTTGGTTTTGCTGAAGATTATAGAAAAATAATATTAAACGTTAAACAAGAATTAGTTTTGTTGAGATCTTCAAACGATAAAGACATTATTAAAGCTCCAGACGGTACAACGGATGCAACTTTAGAATGGAAATTAACATTAGAAAAAATTGTATGGAGAGTTCCACATGTTAAATTAGCTGACGAGCATAGAATGCTACTATTAAGAAAGTTAAAGGCTGATCGTGATATTGTAGTTCCTTTTAGAAGTTGGGAATTTCATGAACATCCCAGCTTGCCAGCTACGGATCGTCACACTTGGACTGTTAAAACATTTAATTATGTGGAACGAGCCAGGTATATTATATTTGGTTTACAAACAGGCAGAAGAGACACCATCACCAAACATGCAGACCAATTTGATCATTGCAACTTGAAAAATATTAAAGTTTATTTAAATTCACAATTTTTTCCATACGATAATTTAAATGTGTCATTCGCTAATAAAAAGTACAGCATATTGTACGATATGTATGCAAGATTCCAAAGTTCATATTACGGTAAAACAAATGCACCTTTACTATCACCAGAAAAGTACTTAGATGGTTACCCAATAGTTGTAATCGATTGTTCTAAACAGAATGAATCAGTAAAATCATCAAGTGTTGACATAAAGATTGAAATGGAGTTTACTGCAGCTATACCTGCAAATACAACTGCATACTGCTTAATTCTACATGATAAAATTGTAACATACACACCTTTAACCGGAATTGTTAAAAATGTATTGTAAAAAAACCGGTTTTGTTCCATTCCGCGAGTATAAAAGCAGAGCGTACAGGCCGCCCCTCATCAGTTTGTTGCCTACTGTTGTATGGGTAGCATCTTTTTCAATATGGCTTCTCCTAGTGGTACACAAGAAAATGTAGATATTGAGAAGGAGATATCCGACTTTTTAGATCTTCAAGGTCAACCGGAGGGAGATGAACACAACGCTTCCGGACAACTCCACGCCAGTAATAATGTTGAGGAAAAAGGTAAAAGAAGAAAGAATGCACAGAAGAAGAAAAGGGATACTGAAGATAATATTTCTCCTAACATATTGAGTGAGGTATTCTTGCGAATATTTTATCCAATCTCATCAAGTTTGGACAAAAGTGTTTTAATCGGTGTTATGAAATCGACGGATTATTCACCTACTGTAATTTTAACTCATGGGCCTAAAATGATTTTGTTTACGGACACTGCTTGGGAATCGTTTATGAAACACTTGCATCTGCTAGAATGCTATTTAAGTAGTAACATGTTTGGAAGAAAGACAAGAGTAGGCCTTTTGGATTCAAATGTGGAAATCGATATTGTTAAACATCGTGGTGATCATCAGTTGCGGTTTAGAGACACAACAAGACATGATAACAAGATTCAACTTAATCGAGAAGAGTTTTTTATTCTAACTTGTGCAACTGAACCGATAACAAGATACTTGAGACAACTGGTGTTTTCAAGTTCAATTATTTAAGATTATCTGGAAGACACTTTGGACAAACAACCGGACGCACCTATATTGTACGGGCCTGTGGATACTTCTATATTCAATAGGGTTCCTCATGAAGTACAAATGTGGAGACAATTGGAAAAGTACGCTCAACTACATAAGAAATCAGTAAAACTTGAAGAAGACAAAGAAGAAGGAGGGGAAGAATCAAGTGTTAGTGATGAAAATGAAAACAAGGAAAATGTAAAGATGGAAACCTAAATGGCAATCAACTACACAGCAATGGTTAAGTTTTAAAACAATATCAAACACTTTGTGGGGTTAGGCCTACCGGGGACGGTGCCCACGTTAAATATACACCAACGCGCCAACAACCGTATGGCCAGGTATAAAAGTCGTACCTACCGTGGTGTGGAAATCAGTTGACCTCTGGACTTCGTCATGAGCAGACGAGTGATCTTCGCAATGGACAAGGAAGAAGAACAAGTAAAGTCCAAACCTGGTATAATTGAGTTCCAAGCGTTTCGGGGTAATGATGATAGATTTATCATAAAAGAACTTGTGTTTTTCGACATCAATACAAGTGTTCCATATACGTTTTTGTTCAAACCACCATGTTCTTATTCATCTTTAACTAGCAAAGCCGCTTCTACCAACAGGTGGATTTCAAAATATTTCCATCATATCGATTGGTATGATGGTTTTGCAAGTTACACGGACTTGTATCACATCATGCATCAGTTTTCAAAAAGGTTTACCGATATTTACACAAAAGGACTGGAAAAGAAGAGATGGATCGAAGAATTTACTCATGTTCCGGTTAATGATGTGGATTTGGATAAAAACTACAAGTATACGATGGAAAATGTTTGTATTTGTACTAAAAGTCCAGAACATGAAAAAGATAGACATTGCGCTTTAAAAAACGCCTATAAACTCGCATCTTACCTTCAAAGTGGGGAAATGGGGAGTGGTGGGGGTAACGGGGGTTATATAAGTGAGGAGCAGACAAGGACCTGGCATGAGTATTACTCGAGATTCCGAGACGACAACATCTCCCAGCAAGAAGACGAAGAAGACGATCTATAACTCGACCATGGCATCTCACCAGTTCCTGCAAACTTTGGTTGAGCAGTTCAATGCTCACTCCAAATCTACCATTCTACCCGTCAAGAAGTGTTCCGAACTTAAAGACGAGAAGCACTACATTATCGACGCCATGAAGAAGATGGAGACTACAGTTGGAGAGGCCATCTGCTGCAGTCTTAGCGAGGCACCATTCACTCCGGGGGATGAGCCCAAGTTCCAAGTCTACCTGCCGAAACGGTTCGTCCATCTCCTCCAGAACGAGGATCTGCGCTCCATCCAACCCGGCTGTCTCTACCTGGTTTCCCACGGTTGCACGGGTAGCAATTCCACCGAGTTGACCATCCACATCGCCGACAAGCAGCAGTGTTAGATTTAAGTTTTACTGTTGTACATATGTTATTGTAATGTTTTATAAATGAATAAACCATAAAAGACAAAAAAAATACAAAAGACAAAAAAATGCAACATATCAATATGTGAAGTTTGTCACATATTGATATGTTGCATTTTTTTAAACTTCGCGGGTAACCTTGACCTTTGACCTTTGCATTTCACAGTTACCCCCACCACAACGCTACAAGTCAAACCTGCTTGAATGCAAACACCCCCACCACTTTTTCATATACCTCCAATCGCTGTGCCTCATCTTCATTTCAACTCCAGCAGCCAACCGAACAACATCAGTATGTCTCTGAACGTAAGCTGTGCCAGCTATGAGGAGGTGGCGATCAAAACGCAACAGGAGCTGAACGACTTGTACAAGGAGTTGCAGCTGATGGTGGCACGAGGCTACCGTATAAACGTGCAAGTCTACGCTTGCAATATACGGAATCTTCGGCAGCCGAAGGAAGAGCCTGGACATTCCTCTTCAACGACAGCTTCCTCACCGGCGTCGATGAAGACCGAGCCAGACAACTTGGATTACTTCAGCTGACTAGCAGTTGTCTTCCTTGTCCTTACAATTGTAGAATATGTTTATTTCTTCATTATATTAAAGAAGTAAAAGAGCAAAACCACCTATGTTGTTACTGACATATATGCTCAGTAACAAGATAGGATTTTTTAAAACACAATTTGAATGACCTTGAAACTTCCTCCTCCACTGATTTGCTACCCCTACCACTTCACTGTTGATATACATGAGACAACACAATTAGATACCTCATTCCTTCTTCAACAGCCAAACCTACAACATCGACAATGGCTAACCTACCAACAGATGAAAGATGTCCTCACGCATGCTGTGACTTCGTACACAAGTTAGAGAAGAGGATGCAAGAGAGGGCGATAAGAAGAAAGCAGATCCACTCAGAATATCATGATAGTAAACGGCTATCTTTTGTTGTTCGGCCTTATTATGGTTGTACTGTTCATACTGTACGGCATAGTTACATGTGTCGGCAAGGTTGCAGAAGAAAAACGTCCGCCACCATCAGTTGGAAAATTTCAATGTTACTTTCTAGGTTTTCTTTTTTTAAAACTCCGTTTGGATGACCTTGAAACTTCCCCCACTACTTCACCACGCCCCCACTACTTCACCATGTTCCTGCATGGGCCTCACATCAAGCGTCATTCCTTGTTCGGCAGGCAACCATGGCTGACAACACCATCACGCAGGCTGACTCCACTATTGATGTTGGAACAAGTACGGGTTGGACACTGTCAATCGACAGTGTGCACTATTTAGAAACAGTTTGTCAAAGAATGAAAGAAATACTCCGGGACAACCCTGGGATCATAATACAAATGAATTTCAACTATGATTGGTCGCAAGTTACATTGCGGCAGGAGGACAACAACGGTCAGCATTCACCGCAATACTCACCAATGTCACCGATTTACCCATACAGTGAATCTGATGCGGATGAAGATGTAGGAGACAACGACGAGGTTGATGGGGAGTGACCTTCTTTCCTTTTTTAAAACTCAATTTGGATGACCTTGAACTTTCCCCCTCCACTCCTTCCTTTTTTAAAACCCAATTTGAATGACCTTGAAATTTCCCCCTCTACTTTTCGATAATGTTACAATTGACTGCAGCTCACCTCATTCCTTGCTTAGCTACCATGGCGGACATGACTCTTTCTCAAGTTGACTCCACTACGGACGAAGCATTTCCCTTGCGGTGGACCGTTCATTTACAAGATGCGACAGAAGTGGAAGTCTTGTATCAAAAGTTACTCTATGTATTCAACGGGAACCCTGAACCTCTTGAATGTAGAATGGATTTGAATTTTGATGCAACCAGGGTCGGCACAGAACCTTCAACTTCAAGCCAGCCTCAGCAACGAGATTTTACACATTTATACACTCCAATATCACCGGAAGATGTAACTGTCTGCGAGGCTGACTCAACTACACGTTATGTTCAGCCAAAGCCTTGGGTGTTGATTATTAACAATGTGTACCAAGTGGAATTGGTATGTAATAGATTAAAGGAGTTGATGGTACAAGATCTCGGCCTGCGCTTTAAATTAGACATACATTTCATCTGGGGAGCACCTGCGCGGGGCTCTTCATCTGACAGCTCTCCAAGTACAACGGACGAGGAGGAGGAGGACGACTAGTCATCTTTTTTAAAACTCCGTCTGAATGACCTTGACCTTTCCCCCTCCAATGAGTTTATTTAAGGTGCACTCTCACTGACTACAGCATCATTTCATTGCGCACCTTCAACGCAGCAACATGGAGAGTCAACTCAACTACTGTTGCGAACACAAATGTTTTTCATGGCCGAATGACATTGATGTGGTGGATGGCCTGGCTTGTAGAACATGTGAAGCTTTTGGTCAGTGCATGTGTAAGTGCAAGTCTTGGAAAAAGCCGAAACCGGAGTTGAAGACATTCCATGTGTACCAAATAAGAGGGCATAAGTACACTTGTTGCCCTGAAAGTTGCATTGAATTGAAACTAAAACAGCTAACTGGCTGCAAATTGTGCAACAATCATTTTGCAGGTTTTTGCAAACATTATTTAGGAGCGTGTCAGTACAGATCAACTTGGCATACCGAAGCACTCACTATCAATGAAATCGCTATAGACTCACAAGAGTAGTCTTTCTACTCTTTGACTTTTTTAAAACTCCGTTTGAATGACCTTGAAATTTCCCCCACCACTTCCCCATATATCTAGAGTACGCAGGGCCCGGAGGTCAGTCGCTCGGCGGCTGTTGTAGGGTGCACATCCGTGTTGTGCAGTCTGCTGTGCAGTTTTGATTTTAACCAGTTCAAGGTCACCACACTTAAAATCTGGCAAAAACGTCAAGCTGTTAAAGACAATCCTAGGTCCCAGGTTCACAGTCAACCTCAAGGTCATCACACTTTAACATGTAAATTTAAGGTAGCACCAAAACGGTGCTACCTGGCTTGACATTTTCAAGTTTCCCGAGGTCATCGCAGTTCCCCCCACCACTTCCCATATACCTAGAGTGCGCGGGGGCGGACAGTCAGTCGCTCGGTGTCCGTCGTAGGGTGCACATCGCGGTTGCAGTAATGGTTAAAGTAAGGCTGCTGGCTCACTTCAAGGTCACCCGAGCGGTGTCACATGACGGTTTAGGCAGAGTCACGTTGCAAACTTCAAGTTTCCTCAGCACTTTTGCTGTTTCTTGTCTAATTTCGCTCCAAGTCGTCAAGGTCATGGGAACCTGACTGAAACTCGGAGCGTAGTGCGAGAAACAGCAAAAGTGCCGAAAAATTTTAGGTTTCAGCGTGACCTTGACCTTTGTGACATCGATGACGTCATCTTGGTGACGTAAGGGGTGATGACGTCATCAGCACGTCATTTCTGTGACGTCATGGGTGTGACGTCATGGAAGTGACGTCATTGGTGATGACGTCATCGATTGCGTCATCGGTGAGGTCATTGACCTCGATGACGTCATCGCTCGGGTGACCTTGAAGTGAGCCAGCAGCCTTACTTTTCCACTACTCACTGCGCCCGACTTCGAGCCTAGGCCAGGTCCATCCACCGCTCCCGACGTCGAGCCGAGGCCCGGTCCCTCCAATGCTCCAGAACCATCACAAGCCCCAGAGCCCGCTGGAGTTCGCACAACAGGTTTGTACTCGTCTTTTATTTTAACATTTAACATGTAAACTCATCTTGAATGCTAAAACATATCTCAGATAATTATCCTATTCTACCAAGATATTTATCAAATTAATCTCAACACATCTTAGTCTTTGAAAAAAAAAAAAAAAAAAAAAAAAAAACTTAAAGATTAATTTCCAAATCACACCATAATTCATTTTGTTAATAAACTTTAATGTAAATTTTTATCAGAGAATTCAACTATTAAAGTAAAAAAAAAGTGCAATACAATCATTTAATGATTTCTATTATACCAATATTCATATCATCCTTGCGAACATGTCATTATAGATTTTCTTCCATTGCTATGCATGTAGCTACATATATGTGTGTATTTCAGGCCATGTCTGTGGCGGGTGTGGATCATCCTTTACGAGGAAGGATAACCTCAAGTTCCACGCCCGTTTTCGATGCAGACCTTTACGTGCGGACCAGCAGCCTGCCCAGATCGGTGGAGCCCCACCAGCGTCGCCTGCCCCATCTTCATCGTCGTCATCAGGAGGAGGAGCACCAAGTGAAGACGACGAGGTGCCTGTGATCCCCGGCGACTTATCTCCTGCGGGGTTTATCGAGGTGGAGACGGCGTTCCGCGGGCGACTCAAGACATATCGCCTAGCCGAGCCCGCGGACGAAGCACTTACCCTGCAGGAGTTCCTTCTATCGCTGAGGACGCAGGTAATCACACTCATGCGACGTATTTTATTACACACTCATGCCATCAAAGTAAATTTGTGGGTCGAATGCGAATTCGCAAACATTCATGGTGATACTTGTAGGCGCGCTTTCAAGACGAAAAATGTCTCCATTCTCCATTCGTCAGATGTTGACGAAATCTGTCAAGAGTTTATTAATAAACTTCTATTGGAGAAGGAGACATGTGAGATGAAGGGCTCGGGGTGGAGCTTTGTTAGGGTTTTGGACATGGAGGTCCGCATCAATGTTTATAGCCCTCTCAGAGGCAGCTCCTTCATCCCCCTTCCTCACGATATCGCCATGAAACACGCTGTGGTTAACGTGCTGAACGATGCGGATCAACGTTGCTTTGAATATTCAATTCTGGCGAAATATATTGATAACCATCGTGACCGACCCACCTCCAATCAGTTTACCGCGGAGGTTAGGGCGCGAGCTAACATAAATTTTGAAGGGTTGGATTTCCCAGTCAGAGTAGACAAAATCCGCACGTTCGAGCGCAATAACCCCGGCGTAAGCGTAAATGTGTACGGTCTAGAGAAGAAGAAGCAGAAGCACTTCAATCCAAACAAAGAAGAGCATTTTGTCTTCCCGCTTCGCATCGTGGATCGTGAGCTGCCGAACCACTTCGATCTTCTGTTCCTGACAGATGAGAGGACAACGCATTATGCGTACATCTCAGACTTTGGGCGGCTAGTATCTAGCCAGTTGACTCGTCGCGGACATCGATTGCACATTTGCAAAAGATGCTTCGCATACTTTGACGATCAGCCAAATAAGCTGAACCTCACCGGAGCTGAACGGTTGGAAGAACACCGCCGTTACTGTTCTAATAATGCTCCGTTGAGAACTGATGTGGCAGAAGACAAACACATCATGTTCAGTCGCCCCGAGCGTACAAAGAGGAGTCGGTTTACCATCTACGCCGACTTCGAAAGTATGCTCGTCCCCTATGAGGCCGAAAGACCTCCTCAACCCGCACCAACTGTCCAGCCACCGGCGTGGGATCCGGCAACAGCCAGAACAACCAGACAACCCCGCGTGGGTGGTACACCCAACAATGCCAGGAATATTCATAGACCGTACGCTTACGCTTACTACATTCGCGACGACCTACGAACAGCCGACGAAGGAGACTGCGATGACGATGAGCAGGACAACATCACCTTCTCCAAACTGCGGATGTACAGAGGCGAGGATGCTGCGCAACACTTCATCAAAGCCGTACGGGATGACGTACAGAAGATTGGTGAGATCCTGTATGGCCAGCGCATGCCCGGAGATCCGCCGCAGTTGACAGACCAGCAGGAGTTTCAGTTTCAACGAGCTACTGTCTGTCATATCTGCCAGCGGGAATTCGGCCCTAACGACCGTGAAGACGACATGAAAGTTAGGGATCATCAACACTCGCCTCCGTACAACTACAGAGCCACCCCATCGCAGATGTAACCTCCGCTACCGAGAACAGGAGACAGTAAATATGTACTTCCATAACCTGTCCAACTACGATGCTCACTTTATTATACGTGAGCTCGGCGTGGACAAGGGAGATGTCGATGTACTCGCGAATACTGAAGAGAAATACATCACCTTCTCCAAGCGGTTCAAGTATCCAGGCGCGGGCCGGCGGAATAGTATCAAGTTACAATTCGTGGACTCCTATAGCATAATGTCGAAGGCGTTAGGTACGCTAGCCTCGATTCTGCCGACCGAGAAAATGAACATCACACGCGCCCGATATCAAGATCAGGAAGATTTCGAACTGCTTCGGAGAAAGGGAATATTCCCATATGAGTACGTCACATCGCTGGAAGTACTTGAAGAAGACCAACTGCCCCCTAAAGAAGTTTTCGGTGAGAATGTCTCCGACGAGGATTATGCTCACGCCCGGCGCGTATGGAATAAGTTTAATTGTATATCCCTCGGACAGTATGCAGAAATATATTTAATGACGGACGTTCTGCTACTAGCAGATGTGTTCGAGGGATTCAGAGATATGTGCATGGTTCATTACAATCTAGATCCCGCACATTATCTCACTCTTCCTTCATATGCGTGGGATGTGATGCTGCTTAAGACCGGCGTGGTACTCGATACCCTACAAGATGTAGACATGTATCTATTTTTTTGAGAAAGGTATTCGAGGCGGACTGACCCAATGCGTTACCAGGCACGTTGTCGCTAACAACAAGTACACCAGAGCGGAAGATGGCGGCAACCGAGACGGCCAATGCGCATCGACAAGTGGAGGCGTCGTAGAAAACGACAATGATACATATATCATGTATTACGATGCAAATAACCTCTACGGATGGGCCAGGTCCGAACCACTCCCTTACAAGGACTTCGAGTGGTTATCACAAAGGGAGATTGAAGAGTTGGACATAATGAACATACCGGCAGACGGAGACAACGGATATGTATTGGAAGTGGACCTGGAATATCCAAGGGACCAGGCACTCCACGACAGACATCGCGACCTCCCGTTCTGTCCGGAAGTCCAAAAATCACCCCCATTCCAACTACCCTACTCGTCGGAGGATATAATCAACAGCGGAGCGGGACAATCCAAAAAACTGATGGCAACTCTCATGGACAAGGAGGAATACGTGATCCATTACCGATACCTTCAACAAGCAATTGAGAATGGACTGCGTGTTCGCCGTGTTCACCGGGTGCTTCGTTTCAAACAGTCGCCGTGGTTGAAACCGTACGTGGCGTTGAATACCGAACTTAGACGACAAGCCACCAACAAATTTGAGGTGGAAATGTTCAAATTAATGGTGAACGCCGTCTATGGTATGAGCCTCCAGAATGTGAGAAAACACCTGAATCTGAAATCGCATCATCCCGCAAGACGTATACGAAGTACGTGGCCAAGGTCAACTTTAGCGACCGAATATGGTACAATGAAAACCTGGCCCTACTGAATATGGCAAAAGTCAGAGTCGTCTTGAGCAAGCCAGTCTATGCGGGGATGTGCATTCTGGACCACAGTAAACAGTGGATGTATGGTTTTCACTACGACATGGTAGAACGGTACGGAATCGAGAACATCAAGATGGCCTATATAGATACCGATGGCATCTACTATCACATCCATACCCGAGACGTCTACCGCGACATGTTGACGCACCTGGACGACTTCGACACCAGCAACTATCCTCAGAACCATATGTGCTACGACGGGTGCAACGCCAGGGTTCTGGGGACATTCAAGGACGAAGTCGGTGGGTGAATCATCAGGATGTTCGTCGGCTTGATGGCAAAACTATACTGTATGACACCAGGAATTATGACATGTGCTATTGGTAACGGAGATGACGACGACTATGGTGCGCCACCGCCTGTAAAACGGGCAAAGGGCGTCAACCGCGCCGTGGTAGCGAGGGACCTGTCCGTACAGGATTACTTAGATTGTTTATATAATAAGTCAATAAAGAGTACGGACAACCAAAGGTTCCAGAGTATGCACCACATTATATACACAGTTGTGGTGAGGAAGCGATCCTTGGCTCCGTTTGATGACAAACGATACGTGATGCCTGAGGATGGTATCAACACGCTTCCGTGGAGGCACTATGCTATTCCCCCCAGGGCGCCACCGTTACCTCCAGCTCTGCCTATGCTAATGGATGATGACGACGATACAGTATAGTTGAGTGTAGCATGAGTGTGATCGGGTAGGCTCCGTTCGGTTAGGCAGTGATTGTGATGGACTGTGATGGACTGTATGGACTGTATGGACTGTGATGTGTTTATTTTGTGAATCAAATTCATTTGTTGTATATATTATAGATTTTTACGTTTGTTGAATATTTTATAGATTTTATGTTTGTTGATTATTTATTCATTCTTGATCATTCTGTAGGCTATAAAGATCTTTCTTGTAAATTCATTTGTAAATATTTTATATAGTAAATGCTTTGAATTAATATTAATATTTGTTGACTATTTTATAAATTTTTATTTGTTCTTGTAAATTGATATTTAAATATTACATAAAGTTCATTTCTATAAATTATTTCTCTTCAAATATTTTTTTCTTGAAAATTAATTTTGTAATAATTGTATAGAGTAAATGCTTTGAAATAATATTTATGTTTATTGTGAACTAATTTTTCGAATAATGTATAAAGATCATTCCCGTAAATTAAATATCTTTCAAATAATGTATTAAATTCATTCTTGCAAATATTGTATTAAGTTCTTGAAAAATCATCTTGTAATTATCGCACATGTTTAAAATTAGTTATGCTCATAAATAAATCTAGTCATTTGTATATTGACATACTTGTTTCTATTTTTCCAGTTTCACACTTAGTCTTAGAATCTTTCACTATCAGACTCTTTGATTTTTAATATCACACTCTTTTCACTATTAAAGTAAATATAAATGACGAGTCTGCATAAAGGTAAAACTAATAGGCTCTTTTCACTTTGAAAGTTATGTCAAAGATGTGCAATGGGTAAACTACCAGACTCTTTTGAAAATTTAAATACTGAGTCCACTAGACTCTCTCTCTGGTCTATGAAAGTAAATAATGAGTCTGCACAATGGTTAAAGTAATAGACTTTTACAAATACACTCTTGACTTTGAAATAGTGAGCCTGATCAAAAATGAAACTTACATGCTAAAAGGAAATGAAAAGATTAGTGTTTGTTGAGTACTCATTTTTATTACAAGAAAAAGAAAAAATCACTTTACAAATAAAAAAAAATTACATTACATTCAAAGAAAATATGAAAAGCAAATATTGCTACAAGTGTTTATACAATCTGGTGAAAAGTGTTCTGATCATCGCATCATTGTGAGCAGTGGAGGTATCGTCGAAGAGCTGCACAAAGTCCATCATCCTCATATCATGGTGAGTTCGGTAATACAGGTAAGTCAGGCAGTAGTGGCCGCAGACTGTGCTGTCATCATCTTGTAGGCGATACTCGTTGTACAGATAGCGACGAGCGTTACGTCTCAGGAATCCTTGGTAGAAGTACAGATGCGGGGGTTGTCCGTAACTGTCGAAGAATTCAATGACATCACTCTTCCGGTCCAGGTAGAATGCAACCCAGTGCGTGCCGTCTTCATTGTGTGGATCGTTATTCACAACGATTGCTGTAGACGGGGAGATGCGATGCGGTAGTCGGTCGCAGCGTAGACCCCATGATTGTGCACCGGCAGAGTCGATAGATATTTCTCAATCTGAATGGTATTCATTCTACAGTGTCGATGCCAATAGTTGCAGCGGTGGTGCTCGATGTAGTGCTCGTAGACGTGTGAAAACAAGAGCAGAAATATGAAGTCTCATCAACAGATTCCAAATTATCATCGTCAATACTGTTAGTCAAAAATAACCAACCGTGTAATGCAATACAATTGGAGAGTGAACATCGGTGGTTCGCTGATCTGTGATGGCGACATCGCAGCGTGGATTTCGATAGTAGATTGTTGATCGTCGCCAGTGAACCGCATCCGATATCGTCCAAGTTAATGATGTTGGTAGCGGAAGTGATCAATCACTAAATGTCTAGATATGAAACTCTTCTTTTCCGATCCTTTGACATAGACGGTGTGTCGCTCGGCGATCGTCTTTCGTAGCTTTTGTTCCAAGTCATAGTAGCCGATGTCCCCTTGATCCCACTTTAATCCGTGATAGTGTTTCGATAGCCAATGCGTTTCTCGAAGTTGTCGACAGTCAGTTCGTCCTTGTTGAACGGCGGTTTGGCGATGTGATGCATCAGTAGTATCCCGCTGTCCACTTCCATAACGCAGACTTCTTTCATTATATAATCACCGATATTGTCTTTGAAACATTGGATATCAATAATGATGTGGGCGGACACGTTCCTGCAGCGTACTCTGCGTAAGCGATCCATCTCGTGCGGGTGCCGGTGAGAGACTAGCCACCAAAGTCGACCATCACGTTGCGGTGTCGATCGATTTCAATTACGTTGTCAAACTCTGCGTACACCAAAAAGTTGACAGTCTCGGTCAGCGCGGTGGCCGAATCCCAGTTCCATGCGCACGCTGCCGTTGCGTACGAGATTCCAGTGGCCGGTATCGCTGGCAGACAGGTCGGTTGTCAGATCAAACACTAGCAGGCAGTATCCGTTTTCGAAATCTTCTCTGCTGATCACGTTTCCGGCGTCTGAGAAATGGATCCCAGTGCCGCTGAATATTGTGTTGTACGCCATAACTGACTTTGCGCTACCGGCGGGAGAGAACTTGGGTTGAAGCGGCTTGGCCGGCACTTGTTCACCGTCCACCGTACAGTGAGAAGTAGTTCAAATCGAAATTCTTGAAATTGTACGGAATTCTTTTTGTCATCACCGTTGAATGCGGCATTGGTCACCATACCGACAATCACGCGCTGTCGGAACTTGTCCCAGAAATACGTTGTCCAGAGTCTTGCTCCTTATGCCGGAAGCGAGCGTGAAAGATTTCACGTCCACTCGTGTGATTGGATATTTAGCGGTTCCGGACTGCAGTATCTTGCTGTGCGCCAGCAGTACGGTCGGGCTGACTTTACATCTTCTAATCCACAGGTTCGCATCGGCGATATGTACTTTGTAGTCACCTTCGTGTACCATTAAGGAGAATGCATCTTTCGACCTGTTTAACTTGAAGCGTAGCTCGACTCCGTTCAATAGATATTTATTCTGATTACACATGTCCAAATGCAGATGACCGACCATATCGATTTCTCGTCCTCCTTTTGTTAGCTTCCGTCGTTTTTCCAGTCCATCATTATCGTCTTCGGTGTTTTCCATATGGCCTGAATCGTCGGCGTTCCACAGCACGGACGATAGATGTGATTTCCTAGCATCGAATCCGTAGTTCAATACTGTTTCGATGTACGCTCGATAGGCGTAAGTGTTGTTTTGCGGTGTAACCAATTTCTAGTTCATACACATGTCCACTTGACTGAACACACGAGTGTAGCCAGTTATTTATCGGACCAGCTTTTGTCGCATCGGCCGCTGCGATCGCCGAGCCGTCCGCCTTAATGATCGAAGCTGTGATTTCCAGCATTGTTGCGAGAGATCGGTGTACTCTTCACCATTGCCGGGCACTACAAACTCTATCGGTGAGTCGTCCGTCAGTGTGGATATCGGTTTGTATTGAATCCATTTTCCATTTTCGATACTCGTCTGTGTGGGCGGCAGTGAAAACAAGTCCAACTCCGTCTTGACGCATTCGCACGATCTTTGATGTATGAACGACATGATTAATTGAAAATATCACGAGTGGTCTTTACTGATTTCCTCTTAACGGATTTCCTCTGCTTCTTGGATACCACTTTCCTCTTCTGCTTCTTCTTCTTTGATGACGTCCTTCCTCTAAGGAGATTGGCCAGAGACTGAGGCGTGACACAGCGTGTGCGACGACCACTCGATTCTTCTTGCCGCCGTACATTGCGCGCTTCGCGGAAGTCTTGTGCGTTGCGCGCTTCGCGCCACTCTTACGCGTTCCGCGCTTTTTGGATGCGGGCAGCCGCCACCGCTTGCCTCCGCCACGGAGAACTCGTTCAATCTTGTCGTCGGCTCGGCGTTACAACGAGCCGGTAAACTCTTTCATGCGCTCCCTCCGCCGCATCCCTGGGATGTTTCGTACGCAGCGTCACAATCGCCTAGGAAATTGATTCCTGACCTTAACGCTTCTCTGCCCAATGCCGGCCGACTTCCGCTCTTGATCAACGGAGATACGGTGCGGATCATACCGCCCAAGAAGCTGCCGACTTCCGTGTCCCCTCTGATAGGCGGCGCCGCGAAACACCTTTTCTATCGATCCACCCGTCTGCGAATGTTGGCGATAGTAGTACGCCATGTACGGATCGTTCGAAGCCATTTTTACAGTTAATTTATGCAGAGCTCTTCTGAAATGCAGCTTCACGTACGACGTCCCGACAGGAATGAGAGGTTTTGGCCCGTATGATCCCTGAGGTCGATTTCCACAGTCTTGAATGCACCTTTGGTGATCGGTACGTAATGTGGGCTGGTGTAGAGTACAGTCTTATTCGCCCCGTGCACGTAATCACCTCTGTCAATGTTGATGATTTTCAATAGTAGTCGGGCGGAAGTGTCACCGATCAGTTGTGGCTCAATCAGATCGCAGTACACGTACATATTAGCCGGAAGCCCCATCGATAGATTCGGTGGCCACGATGCTTTATTGTTTTTCACAATGTCCTTCTGTTGCGGATCGAATCCCAACTGTAAAGCCAGTTTATTGTCTAAATGTATGGCAACTACATCTTCTTTCAGTATTTTTATCCACTCTGTCCGCATCTTTGTCATAGGTGAACTCTACGTAATCGATGAGGCCCTTCGCATCATTGATCATATTCAACAGTTCGGTTATATTCTTGTAGTAACCCATGTCCAGAGTAAACGTGTACTTGTCTGTATCTCCCAAATCTATGGCGGAAAGAATAGTATCCTGTTCGATTATTATAATCTCGTTCTTGCTCACTAATGGAAATGAGCATGGATAGTGAGATTCCACCAGAGCCATCTCCCACGCACCTTCCAATCGTATGTTTCGAAAGATGCGTAGTATAGTTTGACACCTTATTGTTGGGGAAATATTCCATAGAACTGTTGCTGGCAGTGTCAGGAAGAATTGTGAGTTAGACATTTTGCAAGTCTTGCGCTCTTACCCAAGAGTTAAACTCGTCTCCGTAACCTCGCCACTCTGACGTAATAACACTTACTGGCACCTCTGCCACGAGTGTCCAGTATTTTGTCAATCTTGAATAGTTGATCACTCCGATACTTTCTGTAATTCGTGTTCGTAAAACTGACCGGTCAAAACTTCACCTTTGAGGTCCACCAGCGTGTACATGGGCAACGGCATCAGAGTGTTCACTTTACGAATAGTGAACACCTCGTTACTCCAATTGGTCTCGTAGCCTTTGGCGAACGTACCCTTCTCCTTTGCTATGCGCACTGTGTCACCAATCTTGAGTTTGGGCTTAACACGTCGTGGAATTTTACTGTACATGCGTTGTAGCACTTGTGTTATCGTCCGATCATTTTTCACATCGATGGGGCGCAATCCACCACCGAGACTCTTGTGTTCGCTGGCATTGTATGCTTTCACCAGTTTGTTCAGTACATCGATATATCGGTAAGTGTTTTTGTAAGTCAGGTAACGCCACATGCGAGACTTTAATGTGCGGTTCACGCGTTCCACTACTGCCACTTTAACATCGGGATTCTGCGTAGTCACATATTTTATTCCGTACTTTTTGAATAACTGTCTGGTCTTGGTGACGGTAAACTCTGTTCCTTTGTCAGACTGGAGGCAACGCGGAGTTTTAGTCGCTTCTTTGAATATTTCTTCGAATGCCGCTGCCACTTCTGCACCTTCCTTTCTCTTCAACGCTCTTACGTACAGACGTTTACTGAACACGTCTATCACGGTCAGCAGGTAATTGACTCCATCGTTGTATTTACTCAATCCTCGCATATAATTCAAGTCCGCTTGCCACAGTTCGTACGGGCCGAAAACAGAGTACTGGCTTGTGTAATGTATAAGTATCCTGTGATTGTAGCCATTCGATTACTTTCGTCTTTGAAATATCTCTCTTGCGTGCAGCTCGCACTAGCGGTGCGACACCGCCGAACGCACCGGGCTCGCCGGGGTTGTAATAGAGACGGTCCATACTCACTTGGCCGGATACGGTTCCCACCTGTCTAGAAAGTCCAACGGCTCCCTGTCCCACTGGTATTCGTCTCTTATTATGGGAGTTGACGCAGCATAGCCGCCAGTCGCCGCTTCTTCAATCGGTGTTTTCGCTAGATAATCATCGACCTCACGTAATGTTCTCTGTAATGATGTCTCACCGCGCCGCTCCTTAGCTCCTCGTTTCACTGTTGCCCACGAACGTAACCGCTCTCGCATCGGTGTTCTGCGCGGTGATGGTGCACTCGGTGAACTGGTCATCCGCAATGATGATTTGAATGTGTCATTCAATTCCCGTAACGCTCTGCTATTATTTATAAATTCTAGAGGTACATTCATTTCTTTCAAAGCGGTCATCACTTCCATCCATCCTGGCGGTATACGTTCGGTCATTCGAACTCTCACTATGTTATTCAAAATATCAACTATATTCGCATTCGGTAGTTTTCGACCATCGATAAACACCGAGTAGTTGATATCCCAACTGATTCGACTATCGGGTTTTTCATAAAACGTAACAGATTGCGGGCGTCACTCCTGTATGTCTTTGAGAACATTTCGACAATCTCATCGACTGGCCCTTCCGCTGCAGCCCGTGTCGGGTGTTGGGCATCATCACCGAATGTCGCATCCACGATTGGGATATTAATCGGCTGGCGATTATTAGAGGCGAAGTGTAAGAAACGTTGTAACGCCTGATTGTACAGTTTCCATTTTTCACTATCGTCTATATTCTTGTTATTCATTATTTTCTGCATCTCCACATCCAGTCCTTCCGTAGTGGACAAATTGTTTGATGACTTCTCCGATGATGATGATGATGATGATGATGGTATAGACTGTAAACGCTCAATAAGCTCTTGCGGGACGACGGCCATCTTCTTTGCGTGCTCCATTATTGATGTGCAGCAGCGGCGGCCGGTCGGAAGTGTAGTTTAACGGTCAACTCCGTGACGGAATGAGAGATCTCGCTTTAAGATGTCCAACACATAAATTCTCACACTTTCGAATGTCTTCTTTTTCACTGGCACGTAGTGCGGATCACTTATGTATGCCGTCTTGTACGTTCCATAATCATTTAACGAGTGTGATATATTGATAATCCTCAATAGTGGTATACGGAGTTCACTTAAAATTTGTTCTTCAGCCAGATCGCAGTTCACGAGCATATGTGCTGGTAAACCAAGATTTAAATTAGTCGGTCTAGTACTCTTAAGTAAACCTGGTTCAGATATTATATCATCTGTCGATGCTGTTCCTAACTGAAGTGCGAGTGAATGGGAATAAATCACTCTTGTGACAGGTCCCAACGCATTTCCTAACGATACCTTAACACGCTTTGCTTCGTCAAGACTGAATATAGTTCCACTTTTCTTTACATAATTCAGCCCATTGATGTGTTCCACCAATTCTTCAACTGAATTGTAGTATCCGGGTTTTGGTCTATCAATGTGTGCGAATATTTTGGGTTTCTTATTGGTCGGTTCTTTGATGGATGATTCACCTTCTTTGTTGGCTGATTTACCTTCTTTGTTGGTTGATTTACCTTCTTTTCCCACAGACTTCTTGGGTTCTTCCTTTTTTGTACCAACTACTTGTATCAAAGCATCGGACCCTACTGTTGAGAACGAACATGGGTAATGCACTTCTACGAGCGCTACTTCCCAATCTCTACTGTCCAAGCAAATGAACTTCGGTAGATGTACAGTAAAATCAGACGTGATATTTTTCGGATAATAATTTGCTGAGCGGGGCGTACCACTAAGTAAAGTCAAATAAAATGGTTTTGTCTGGGCATCCATTTCACTTTCCTAATGCACTACTGACTGCTGCTTGTAACACTGTGCCCAGCAGTAATGGAATAAAAACTCCACCTCCTTTCTGCACTAGATAATTTCGTTTCTTTCCCCAACACTCTCCTTGTCTTACTAAGCGCCTCAGAGTCACTTTATGTTTACTCAACTGGCTTTTAGTCTTACTCGACAGAGGTACGTTCCCACGTAGCACATTATAGGCACACTCGCAGACTGAACGGATTCGACTCCTGTCACAAGCCTTTAACAGTGCCTTGCGCTCCTTGGGTGTTGCATGTATTAGCGCTCTGAGCAGCGGCGCGTCCTTCTTCAAGCACGACATGATTGTAACTGACTTGCTATTTTTTCTTTGGTAAGTACACATAGTTTACACGATCCTCGGGAAATATGCAAGTGCGTACTCTCATGTCCTCGGATGTCGATTGTTTCAAGTCCAAAAGCAGGTAACCATGTGCCTGTTTCGTGGCATCACTGTAGGCTTCCTCTATGAACTTTGGACTGTCTGGATATATCTGCCTGGCTAAATATCTGATTTGTACTCTGTCTCTGGGATTTTTAAAAAATATAATGTAGTGAGCATTTAGCGAGATGTCTCTCTGCCCACGGCCCTGATGAAAAAGATTTTGAGTTATGAAAAACACACTGATGTTGCGGTGATGACAACCCTTCGTGAATAGATCCACCACTCTATCGTCTGCCTCACGCATCATATCGTCAATTATAACCAGTATTGGTTCCTTACCATCATAATCACTCAAGTCCGGTAAACCCTCAATGTGGTTTATTTTGGAATTACTTACATCACCTCCTCCCCCACCACTACATTACGCAGTTGATTTTGGCAAATTTTACATCACACATTTCATTTATATATTCAATAAACTTGGACACAAAATGTGATTTACCACTGCCCGAAGGGCCCGCCACAATGGCTGAGAATGGATGTTGCCACTTCAAGCTCATGACTAATACTGAAACTAAAACTAAATACCATACACTTTTTCTTAAAAATAAAGGGTTTGGGTTTCATCTTAAAATAAAAGACAATAGTTTATGCTGTAATGTACATGGATATTTTATTCCTTAAAAACTATCAAAATTTATAAAGGTATTTACGTCTTGATTCTTCTTTGCTTGCTTTACAAAAATTCCAGTGGAGTGAATTTGCTACCTGAAAGTGGGCTGCGTTTCATCAGACGTAGACGATCTCCGAAACCGCTGTTGTACCGCTCGATGTCGTGATCGCTCAGGCCTTGGTTGAACCGCCTGGGCAGGTAGACTCGCAGGAAGAAGTCGTCGCCGACTTGTCCCTCTAAGATGACGACGATAGTCTCGCCGAACGGAGTGGTCACCCGCTCCATCCCGCTGATTGCGTAGCTGCACTCCTCACGCAGATCAGACAGACGGGTGTAGGCCGGAGAGCTGGACTTGCAGGTGTTCAGTGCGGTCCGTAGGTCCATCGTCGCACCTGGTGTGGACTCTGAAGTCATCTTGCTGCTCGACATGGTGGTGGTGATGATGCGGTGACTAGTCGAAGAATGATGCTCACTCGGTCCACTCGCTTGGTTTTTATCATCCCAGACGCCATCTTGGATTTTTTGTTTGTGCAGGTGGTCGATGAAACGTGAGAATGATCGTCCTGCTTCTTTTGTTTGCGCAGGTGGCCGGATGCAGGCGGCTGATGAAACGTGAGAAGGGTCGAGAAGGGCGGCGTCCATCATGGATTTTTTATGAGCGCAGGTGTTTGTGCAGGTGTTCGATGAAACGTGAGAATGATTGTCCCTATAATGCCTTCTTGATTTTCTTGCTGGGTTTTGTACTCGCACTCTGCTTCTTCTGTTTCTCAACGGTCTTGCTGTATTGTGTTACTGTCTGCGTCAAACCATTAATCTTTGGCACTCCCGTAGCTTTATTGATCCATAAATTCTCTGACTTGTCCACCACCTGGTTGACGCTCTCGTACAATTCACTATTCTTGTCTATAAATAAGCCACATCTGTACACCATGTCCGAACCGTCGTACATTTCCATTTTAAAAGCACTGGTCCGCTATTTGAAGGATTCTGCACCGCGTAAAGTTGTCCGTTTTCAAGCCACGATACGATGGGGCAATCGTCTGATGGTTTCGGCACCCATCCCGGTTTCGCTGGTGACTCTTCCACTTTAGGCTTCGGTGTAGGTCTAATTCTCTTCTTAGGCTTCGGAGGTGTAATCGGGATCTGCTCAACCGTGGCGTTGTCGTCTGCGGCGTTGATGTCGGCCATGAAAGCGTTTAAGTACTCGTCAATTAATCCGGACGTACTCATGTCTGTACCGCACTGAGGTTGGTGTGAGACTGTGCTACGGGGAGAGATGTGGGGGGGGGAATAACGTCCTGCTCCCCCACCCCTTCCGGCTGTCTCACAGTCGAGTTTTGGCCAGATAGCGCTATGGAGTCCGAGAAGAAGGTTGTCAACAAAACCGATGATGAACAATTGTGGGACTCCTCTATTACAGAAGAGGAATTAGATGCGGCCGTCGAAGCTATCGAGGAGAAGGAAAAAGACCTCAGGCGGCTCTGGTTGGCTCAGATGGATATTTGCGGTTCTGTGCCGCGTGATGATTTTGAGCTTCAATGTCAGATGGCGATTACCCAGCAACTAGAAGAAGCCGAAAAGGAGCTAAAGAGTGGAGGTACTATCCAGGCGGAGGTGAAAACTGAGAACCATGAAGAATATAATGAATATGATGATTAAACGTACTGTTGATCCCAATCCTTTTAGTTTTAAGTGGTTATGTTATAAATAAATAAAAAAATAAAAAAATAAATAAAAAAACAAAGAAACAAAAACTAATCTAAGTCAAGATGTTAACTGTATAACACAATGATCGTGTTATTTAGTTTTCAACTTGTAGGCCACGCAGGGGTGTGATCGGTCTATTGTGCCGGCTCCCCTATCTGTGGAATGTCGCACCTGGCCAAGGGTCGGGTTACAACACCGCAGGTGGTCATGTGAGCTCCTCCTTCGTGGGTGGTCCCCATAAACAACGGACCAAGTGGCGTTGTGCCTTGCCACAGTACGTATGAGTGTTAGAACTCATACGCGTAATTGAGGTATTATTGAGCCCTGAGAAGGGCCGTTTCTGTTGGGCGGAATTAACCGCCCTGGATGGCGCCGCTTCATAGCAGAGTGGCTACGAAGAACGGCGCCTGTAACGTCCGATCAATCAGATCGACGTCATCCATCGGGGTGTTTATCATTAGTGTTCCCCACTCCAGCAGCGCAGCATGATTCGTTTCTGCAATTGCAAACTCCTGATAACCGGGTAAAGGGGAGATGACTCTTACACGAACTCCGCTCATCAGCCAGAGATCGACTTCATTGATGAATCGATAGAAGATATCCCACGGATTCATCATATCGACGAAGAACACCGTCGGACTGTAAGAGAGCATCCTGGGTGGCTCCTCTAGTTGATTAATGGGTTCCGCAATTACATCAGGTGCCGCAATTGCATCAGGTACCTCTTCTTGCGGTAAGAGATCATCTGCGTAAAAAGCATCGCTGTTAGGTGGTGGCTGATCACGAGGAGACATGTTGCTGCTAGGAGTGAGGAAGGGCGAATGATGTGTAGGCCGGGGTGGGATGCCTATGCTCCCCCCTCTCTGCGGACTACACGCGGGTGACGGAGGGTCGGGTTACGCCGCCATTGCTGTTTGTAGGTTGCGTAGACAAAAAAAAAAAAACCAAACACCTCTACTACTTTCGGTGGGGGGGGGGGTCAGCCGCCGGGAGGTCCTCGGGGGGGGACTGCTCCTCCTTGCTCCTCCTGCAGCAGGAGCGGCTAACCTTCCCTACTGTCAAGGCAAATAAAAAAAACTTCAAGCTTCTAAATACAATAATACAGTAGATACTACCAAAAGTATGTTAAATGATGGTTAAAATATTAAAATTACCATACACATCAAAGGACGTATGTTTTAGCCGTAGGACCAGGTCAGTAAATAACAATCAAATTAAAACAATCAGTTGCTCGATATAGCAATTCGTTCCGACTCACAGTCAAAAGAAGAATACGTGATATTGAAAATCATCATGATAATTTTTAAGTTTGATAATTTAATTGATATTGGTACTGTGCAAGATATTTCTATGTGAAAAGTGAAGGTTCTGAGTAAAATATTATAGTAGTTGTAAAATTACATCTACATGGGGTAAAATTCCCCGCAAAAATAAATAAACATTTAATTATGTTCAATTGTGTGGACAGGGGGGCAAAAATTCATAGAACCAAACTTGTGGTAACTTGAAGGATGTTCGCGAAGATTGCCTCAGATGTTATAATTTGGCCGCTAGAGTAGAAAAAAATAATGTCATATTTATTTTGGGTAAAAATGTTTGGTCGCTAAATTTTGAAATCAGATAGTTTTCTGGGGCAGGAAGTAAAAAAGCTTTTTTTTATTTTAAATGAAAATACTGTACTGCCACCTTTTTAAATTAAACATTTACTTAGTACGCACTAAAAGATAAATCAATTGTGTAATCTGCTATTTTAGTTAAAATTTTTGTTGAATTGTAAAATTTAAATTAGCATGCTATCAGGTAAAGTCAATGATGTACTTCCTAATGAGTTCGTTAATAATTAAGTGCCATCCCAAATAAAGAACCAATTTTTGGGAGGACTATCGTGCAAATATGATACTGTCTTACCGGGTGTCCCATACCAACCTTGCATCTCTTTTAAAATTGTACAAAAAAAAAACAAATAGTGCCGTTGTAGGTAAACATATTTTGCTCTGTTGATTGACACTGATTTCAATACAGAGAGGACCAGACGTTATTTTGAAGCAACTTTAAAATTTAATATTTAAAAACCCTAATCATACTGATTTAGAATAATAAATAGCATGACATTATTTTTTTTAACTGGGAGAAATTTAACATATATTATGTCTGAACATTTTACATATAACAGAACTTACCAAACATGTAAATGTCTAAGAACCTCATTTAAAATAATATGCCATCATAAAACATCAATTATCTAATTATCATGATTAGTTTTACTAAACATTTAAATACATGTTCATTAATCACCGTAATGTTGTAATGTAAAGTTTTCTTAAAAACCGTGTAAAACTAAAAAAAATTATTTATAGTGAGAGTTTGTATTTGACATCAGTGACTTCCGGTCTGGAGAGGTAATTTCAGATACACCCTGTACATTGAAATTACTCTCGGTGAATAGACCGCTTTACCTATAAAGGCACAATTGGTTAATGTTATAAAATTTCTTAAAAAGGGTGTTTCGGTAATCCGCGACTTCCAGTATGTTGGCAATTTTCTCAGTAATACAGGTCGGTAAGTTTAGTTCTCGCTTGGGAATCACTCTGTAGAAAGTGATATATAGGAGATCTACTTTACCGACAGTTGACGAATTTCTGATACCCCGATGAGTGAGTGAGTGAGTTACACATTCGGGAGTATATAATTTAGATGAGTACCTCTTCCTAATCGCCCCCATAACGTTCGTCTTGTACAGTGTTGTAAAACATGACCACTGCGAGGAAATCTGGAGTGGAATTGAAATCATATCAACCAAGTTTGTCCTAAACTCAACAGTCCGCCTTCAAAAGCTTATTCTTACTGGATTCGTCGTACAACTTTGTCTATATCTCTTGGCTCATGTGACTGAACAAGGCGGAATATCTTGGTGTCTTGCCCCATTCGTCATGCCCTACATCATGTTCTATGTCCCACAAATATACCACTTGGTTTTTGTGAGTTTATTTAATAGTATGTTTTCTGAGGTTAACACAAAGATAAAAGAAGTTAAAGATGAAATGAAGACACAAACTGCGCAGGTTACTGTTTTCCAATTGGAAAACGCTTTTCGTTCCTTTGTCAATCTACATGATGTCATCAGAAAAGTAAACTCGTATTTCAGCTACTTCATGTTTATGGTATGGACTAGTCGCATTTTTTATTTCGATGTTGAGATTTTTTTATGATGAGTTCTATTAGAAACTCGTCATTGATAAGAAACCAAAAAGTACCTAACCTAGCAACATTATATTTTTCCTACCACTGCATAGAAAAAATCACATTGCCACAGCTGTAATCCTACGCAAAACAGTTCATTTCCGTTTTCCGGTCCTTTTCCGCTCTAGAGCGGTAATGGAACATTGGCGCACGCTAAATCAAGGTTATTTTAAATATACAATAGGTTAGAACGGTAAAGAAGGTGACGTCACAACTCAGACTAGTTTCTATTGGTCAAGAATCACATGACAATCACCATAATTACAAATTAATTGTAGTTGCTTTGCTCTGAATCAGCTGATTTCACGGTCAGTATTTCGATAACACTACTTCCGGTTACACACCTATAGTTTCCCTGTCAAATATTGACGATCTAGGTTATGTTTACATTCATCACAACAGAAATATCAAACACAACCGAAATACATTTTATATACAATAAAACATTTAATCGGTTGTAATTATGGTGGTAGGAAAAATATTGTGTGTATTACGAGCACAAATAGTCATTGCCGCTCTCGAAATGTTTGGCCGCACTCAGCTGACGCTTCGTGCGGCCATCTACATTCTCGAGCGGCAATGACGTTATTTGCGCTCTTAATACACAAATAGCTATTGTACTTCTTGAGATAGTAATTGCACTAAGTCAGTCATTGATCTGTGATCTATGCTGTCAAAACTCTGCAAAAACAATTCAACTGGCTCATGAACTAGTGACTGTCGACACTCCAGAATCGATTCGTGAGACTATCGCCATGTTCTCTCTGGGAATGTTCAACAACGGTCTTCACTTCACTGTTGGAGGAGTTTTCTGCATTGACCTGGCGTCAATGTCAAAGATGTTTTCCATCTCAATGACCTACCTAATAATAGGTCTACAGCTATTTTATTTGTAATTACAGGAAAAGAAGAGAAACTGTATTTACAAATCCGACAAAAAGTCCTAACTACGCCCTTGGCTATATTTAGTTGAATATTATTAAACCCACGCCACAATATGACATTTTTCCGGTCATTCTGGACACTGATACAGTCTTTTATACAAGTGATTCTCTAGAAGAGCTTAACATCGCCAACAAAAAGCAACCATTCAGAGATTAGGTGTCTTAGAAGGGTATTATCTGGGTACCTCTTTTTTAATTAAATATAAGTACTAAGACATTTAATAGAAAAGTCAGTTCTCGCTTTTCTACATTTATGAATCGTGCAGGAACCGTCCGGCTTCAGTTATTTTTGCTACCAATGAAAATCTCAAAAACAGTCTCCAGGTGATTGTAAAAAGACAGTACATGGGAACATAATACTATGGTGTACAACAAACACATCAAACATAATAATGGATAGTGAGATGCACTTTTACTTTCTCCCCCTATACCATAGTATATGGAGAAAGTATTGTTTTCGTCAAAATTTTCGAATTTGAGTTGTTGGTGGATTTATCCATTTTGGTTCCCCCTGAGTCCAAAAAAGTGGTTTTCGGAGTGATGTCTGTGTGTGTGTGTGTGTGTGTGTCTGGATGTATACAGAGCTAGGGAATGCCCCAATGGTTCGATTTTGGTGAAATTCGGTCCGTAGGTCCAAAACCACGATAATTCCAGGCGTTTTTTTCATTTTTTAGAAATTTTGATTTTTAAGGGTAGTTTGCCCCAAAAAACCCTCAAAAAACGTGAAAAATCCAAATTTTTCAAAAACGGCCCTAACGATTTTGATTAAACTTTTGTGGTTTATTAAGAATAAAATGCTGAATAAAATGACACCACCCGCATTTCTAAGAAAATGCGCGTTCAAAAGTTACAGAGTAAAAAGTGTTTCAAAAATCAATTTTTTGGATTTTCAAAAAAGTTGTTGTTTTAAAATAAATTTTACTTATGACCATTAAATCAAGCTCAAAAAACTAAATAATCCAGTACTTTAAATTATTGCTCTATGTCAAGTGGTTGCGGAGAAAATTCAATTTTTCGTTTAGCGGTAAACGCAGTACGTTGTTAAAAGTCACATATGCGCGTAGGGTCAACCTCGTGCTGCACAGCTGTTAGCTATCTGATTGAGCCATTAAGACATTAATGTTTTGAGGCTTTTAACACCTTTTTTTATATTGTTGGGAGAAAGTATGTGTCAGTTAACTGATACCGTTTATTTATTTGAGGTGGTTACATGTTGTACTTGATGAAGTGCTGAGTATTTTTACTTATAGCCCAGTGAATAAAGGTTGTTTATCGCAACTAAATGGTGGAAAGCTGGATTTTATATATGTGATAGAACCACATAAGACGTGTCTTTTCCCAAAAGTCCCCGCTTCTCCCCCTTGAGCTTTCCCCCCCAACCCCCTCCAAAGCTTTCCCCCCCTGGGAATTACAGTGGTTCACTTTATTGGCCATAGGCCGAGTATTACATACACTATCGTGTTAGAATTTTTTTTAGGTTATTTGTGATTAGTTTTTCTACAACTTTTGTACCCAAGTATTTTTTCTGAAACCAAAATTTAAAAAGATATAAAATCAAAACTTTGGTAAAAGTTAAATTTTTGATGACACAATTTTGTTTTCCCCTATATAAATTTTTTATCAACCATAATATGCAAATATGTTTCAAATAAAAGTTTTAGTATATTTCTTAAGGTTTAAAAATATGTTATTGGTTTGTCATCTGAATGTACTGATGTAGAGTGAGATTACGGCAAAGCGAGCGCGTGCGGGATGCACCCGGCACGGGCAGGCGGCGCGACGCACGCAGCGCCAGACCGACTTGGCAAACGCGCACTACACCGACCACGACCACGACCAACGACTTTTACCCCGACTGGTCGGGTCGCACAGCCTTGCGGCCCAGCCCCGACCACGACCACGACCACGACAACGAATGCCAAGCTAGTAGCTATTCAGTTACAAAATGGACGTTGAAGGAAGGAGAAGGCGGTACTGGGTACATCCTATGATGGCTGTGAGGTCTACGAGAGGACAGTTCGCTACAATTTATAACGAACTACGCGAGTATGAAGAAAGGTTTTTCAACTACACAAGAATGTCGGTTAACAGCTTTGATGAGTTGCATAGAAAAGTTGCAGGTGACAGGGGACAAGACACTTTATAGAAACTGTGTATAGACAGTGTATAGAAACTGAAGAAAAACTACTTGTTACAATAAGTAGCCTAGGTTTTGTGTTGTTGAAGCCTAGACATTATGACTAGGCTTCAACAACACAAAACCACACGCAAAACCAGGTTTAACAGTTCGCTCCACGGAGTACTACTGGTCGGGTCGGGAATGTTGTCGGAGGCAGTGCGCGATGTGCCATTACAATCTATATTATTTTTGGTCGCAGTCGGGTCGTGGTCGGGCGCGACCAAACTCCAGAACTCTGGTCGTGCGACCAGGGTCCGACCGCTGAGTCTCATGTCACCTAGTGCGCGCTGTTCCACTTACTTCTATGATAAAACTGGCCGCGTGCGACTGGTCGGGGTCGTGGTCGTGGTCGTGGTCGGTGTAGTGCGCGTTTGCCCTAAACAAATTCTGAAAAAGTCCTGAAATAAGTAAACAATCATCCTCCCCCTTCCCCATTTTATTTTTATTGTTTATTTTATTTTATTTATTTTTTTGAGAGGCAGGAAAAATGCATTACGCACACATGGGGCCAGCCTGTAGTGTGGGACCCCGTAAAAAAACGGGTTTACCCACTACAAAAACTCCTCTGATCCTTAGGATTCTAACCTGGAATTGTTTATCACATTACGTCAGACTAGGCCTAAACTTTGCTTACGCCCGTGGGGCTCGCTCCTTATCCAGCCGCTCGATCAAGGGATCTGGGCCACTTTGCGGTCCAGATCGGTTTTCTTTTCCAGGAGGATGCCCCGGACGAACTGTGATAAACAATCCCAGTTGCCTTCATCCTCCGAGATCTTTTGGCAGGCCAAGTCCACCGAAAATGCACAAAAAAATTGAGTGGCCTCCAGTTGGGGCCCTTCCCAATGGGGGCGCGAAAGAAGGTGTGCTCCGCATCGTCGGGAACGCCAAAGCAATAAATGCAGTCCGGTGAACCGGTGTTGCCCAACCGCTTCAGGTACGACTGAAAATAGCCGTGACCTGTCAGGAATTGGGCACCAAAGCAGGGTCAGGACCTGCTTGTTAAGTCGCGCAGTCCATTGTCCTGCTCCCAGGTGTCGTGCTCCCAGCTGTGTTACCACTGCTGGAAGGTTCGGGAGCGCTCTTCTGTTCTTGCCGATCTCACCTTGTCTCTGATAAATTGCCTTCCTCTCTCCTGCCAAGAGCTTGACAGGGATGACTCCGGCGATCACCAGGACGGCAGGCTCAGACACTGTCCGGTAGGCGTAACACACCCGGAGCACAAATTTATTTTCCCCTATACATTTTTCATTATTCATAATACACAAATATGTTACAAGTAAAAGTTTTAGTATATTTCTTAAGGGTTAAATATATGTTATTGGTTTGACATCTGAGTGTACTGATGTAGACTGAGATTACGGCAAAGCGAGCGAATGCGGGCAACTTGAACATCTCCCCGCCGCGCGCGCCGTGTTGTATCGGTTGGTGTGTCGCCTCTCAGTCATAAGCATCACTCAGTTCTCAACTGTTTGACACATGTTAAGACCTTGCTGCTAAAATTACGTGTGTACAAATGGAACAGTAGCATGCAATAATTATTTATGTAAAAGGGACTTAATTTTCAACTACGTAACATTGTGAATATTTATCGCCAGTTTTGGTTCCGGGGGATATTCCCTACTCTTTGCTTTGCTTATGTAGCATATAAGAGAGCTGTGATTTATGACACAAGGGACGGAACGCGGACGATGGAAGTCACTTCTGGTGCCGCGCAAGGTTCAATACTCGGCCCGGAACTGTGAAACTTTGCCTATGACAGCCTCCTGAGGTCCGAGATGCATGAGGAAACCACTTTTTTTGTGTATGCCGATGACGTCGCAGCTCTCATTGCTGCACGCAACGTTGAGCTTGCCCAACTTAAGTTGAACCGAGTCATGCATGTGGGCAACACCTGGATGTCCGATTACGGTCTCTCGCTTGCTCTCAGTAAGACGGAGATTGTGATCCTCACGAAGAAGAGGATCGACACGCGTTCCGAGTGGGAAGGGATGTGGTCCTATCAACTCGTGCTGCCAAGTACCTCGGAGTTAAGGTGGACACTAAGTTAAGTTGGAGGGAACAGATCTTCCGTACGGTGGACTGTTAGACAAGGCCGCTAAGGTAGTCACTTACCTTAGTAGGCTGATGGCCGATTTAAGGGTGCAAGATCCATTCCATTTTGTTTGACTTCTCCCATAAGGATTAAAAGGTGTTAATGGTGGCTCCCACTACCCTCACAGGCCCGTACCTAGCGTTAGCCATACCGGTCCTGTCTTGCGACAAGGAGAGTTATGGAACAAGTGCTCCAAATCACATTAAGGCGGATTGGACCCCCACAAGATCCAAGCAGAAAACGTCTGTTGATGTCCGCGGTCCAGTCTAGAGGTGTGGCCAGATGCTCTCGATAAAGCGACTCGCCCGGTTTCAGCGCCAAGCAGCACTCCGGGTGTGTTCCGCCTACCGGACAGCGTCCGAGCCTGCCGTCCTGGTGATCGCCGGAGTCATCCCTGTCCCGGAGTCATCCCTTTCGGTGGACTTGGTCTGCCAAAAGATCTCGGAGGATGAAGGCAACTGGGATTGTTTATCACAGTTCGTCCGGGGCATCCCCCTGGAAAAGAAAACCGATCTGGACCGCAAAGTGGCCCAGATCTCTTGATCGAGCGGCTGGATAAGGAGCGATCCCCACGGGCCTAAGAAAAATTTAGGCCTAGTCTGACGTAATGTGATATACAATTTCAGGTTAGAATCCTAAGGAGTAGAGGAGTTTTTGTAGTGTGTAAACCCGTTTTTTACGGGGTCCCACACTACACTGAGAACAAATACTTCAGAAATACCATTAAAAACCGGTAATCCTGAAGGAAATACCGGAGTTTTTGCGATAGAAGTCTATCCTTCAGATCGACCCTGCCGTTTACTGGTGATTTCGTACTTCTGATCGACCGTGAAAGCATTCAGATTGACCAGTCTTTGGCAGTGAGGAACACCGTGCCGACCAGGAACCAACTGAAGTATGTTCTGGTCATTCTAAAGGGTAGTCTAGGCCTTCCTGACTGCATGTACGGAACCAACTGAAGTGTGTACTGGTCATTCTGAAGGGTAGTCAAGGCCTTCCTGACTGCAGGTACGGAACCAACTGAAGTATGTACTGGTCATTCTAAAGGGTAGTCAAGGCCCTCCTGACTGCTTGTACGGAACCAACTGAAGTGTGTACTGGTCATTCTGAAGGGTAGTCAAGGCCTTCCTGACTGCATGTACGGAACCAACTGAAGTATGTACTGGTCATTCTGAAGGGTAGTCAATGCCTTCCTGACTGCAGGTACGGAACCAACTGAAGTGCGTACTGGTCATTCTGAAGGGTAGTCAAGGCCTTCCCGACTGCATGTACGGAACCAACTGAAGTGTACTGGTTGTTCTGAAGGGTTCTAGGTCCGCCATGTTTGGGAATGGACTTCCTGAATGATTTCACGGTCGTCCACCAGTAGTAACAGGTCGATCTGCCGATTACACTTACATCCGAAAAATCCATGATTTCAGTCAGGATTACCGGTTGAATTTATGTGAAATCCCTGCAAGGTTATTATATAATACGGAATAACTGAAAGGTAGAAAACATTTTATTAATTGCCTTACTGAGGTCCTTAAGCTGTCCCTCGACAGAATTTAAAAATAGATGAAATGATAAAATTGTATCCATCTCCCCAATTAATAAAACGTTACACAATTACTTCTTTGCAATATAATACAATACAAAGGTCGTCCTATTGCAAAATTGCTTTATCCGATAGAGGAGTAGTATATTACAAAGAAGAATGATTTATGCAAGTAGAATTAATGTGAATTTAGTAATGTTTTTTTATTATGTTATTTGATGTATTGTACACCTTTAAAACATATTATACAATTAATTAAACTGTAGGTAGGTGTTTTAAAAATAAACAGTTAGGTAGCTTTTTTTACGAAAATTTACTGTCAAAGTTTTTATCAAAACCAAAATATGGCAAATTTAGATAAATGCATAAAAATAATGTAGATTGTTAACTAAAACTGACTTACTTAAATATCTTCTGTATTAGTGGTAAATACGTATACAAACCCTCTGATGGAACATTTTCAGTGTATTTGATTAAATACGACTGTTCGCCCCAAAGCTTTTATATTTTACTTTTTAGCGCATAACATTTCAAAATCAACTTCGTTTTCTGGTAGCAAGCTTAAATTCAAATAATTACCAGGTTAACCAATACTTACTTGTTGGTTTAATTCACTTTTTATTACATTATCATGGTAATCAGGCCTTGAAGTCAAATAATACCTCTTCACAGATGACAGGTGTTTCAAAACCCACTATTTAAAGTCGCATTCCTTATTATTGCTTATCTTTCGTTATTATTGTGTTGCGTTGATTGCAACCATGAGACCAATGTTAAAAGATAACGATTTTTAAAAGTAGTTTTCAGACAAAAATGAGTTTTCCTGAAGTTTAGGCTGTTTCTAAATTTATTTTTTGGCCAAAACACTCTCAAATGCAAAATTTCAGCAAAATATACCAGCTAGATTTCGAGATCAATGAAAATTACATCGCCACAGACACTCCTCTTCGTATAGGTTTATTAGGTTTAGGTATTTGTTTATTAGTGTATTTTGATATATTGACTAAAATAATTTCAATTGATACTAAATCAAACCAAATAATACCGTACCAAAAGTAATTTACATCAGAACCACACTTAAATATGTCACATACAATAAACTGACTACTAACCAAAGTGCTTATCCATATACGACACCGGAACACCACCGAATTTCACATATCCAACTTGAGCACCTCTGGTACGATAACCGATGTGCTAGAGTTAAAGTGTGATGACCTTGAGTCAAAACACAGAAATACTACAAGTCGATATCGTCCCAGAGTTAAAGTGTATTGACCTAGATTCAAAACTTGTAAAAATACTTACATATAGAGAGTTAGAGAACAGCGAGACGCACCGCATGGAAGCTGGAGACATACTGGCGGAGCGGTGTTGTGCAGGCTAGGGACTCAGTTGTGGTGGGGGTATAGCCAACACTTAGAGTAGAAGTGTTGTGGGTGACCTTGACCCACTTGGACCCCCCCCCCGACAAAAAGTGCGAGCCCCCCCCCCTGACAAAAAGTAACACCCCCCTCCCCCACCCCCTCCCCCACCCCTGATATCCTGGGCGTGGCAGCCCCGGTGGGGATATAAGGCGGCCCGGACAGAGCCGGCTCGCAGTCCGCTCCCGCGCGTTGAACGTGAACGATCGGGACGGACCGCCATAGGCCTCACTAAACATTGAAAGGCGCCTTCACTGTTTAGCGAAGTCTACTCTAACTATAAGACTTTTATTATTTATAAGATATTGCGCTTGCGTTTGGGTATTGGGAATTGTTTTATATGAGAGTGTTTCACTTGTACCCTATGTCTCCTTGTGTCTTGTTTGTCTTTTATCCTGTGTGTCTTGTTTGTCATATGTGTTTAATGTGTATGTGCTTGTTCCAGCATTCACTATGTTGAGCTCAATTGTGTGTTGTAAGTGTGTTATATTTATCTAAAGTGTATACGCTTGTTTTAGCATTCCCCCTTGAGCTTTTTCAATGCTCAAAGTAAAATTTCAAAGTTAGGGAACGGGAGTAGACCCCCGTGTAAAATTATTTTATACCAACGTTAGCATGGGTCCCCTCAGGCATGCAATATTGCGGCTGGGTTGGGAACCGGTCCGTTTGTACGCTGGCATGCATACCACAGCTGTGGCCAATTTGCGGCGGCCTCTGCACTCGGACCGAGGACGTAAGCCACTAGGGCTGTCCTCAACCTCTTGTTTCCCTTCTGGAAACTCAAAATTATGTAAATGAAAGTTTGTTAGATATTTGTGTTTTTGTCCCCAAGGCCCCCGAACATTCGTGGTTCGCCATGGATGTACGGGGGCCGAAATTTTTTAATGTTCGTGTGGCCTTGACCCACAAAGGACTTATAAAAATTTACTGCATTGCTAAAGTTAAATATTAAAGATAGGGTACGGGAGTAGACCCCCGTGTAAGGCTATTTTAAACCAATGTAGTATGGGTCCTCTCAGGCATGCAATATTGCGGCTGGGTTGGGAACCGGTCCGTTTGTACGCTGGCATGCAGACCACAGCTGTGGCCAATTTGCGGCGGACTCTGCACTCGGGCCGAGGACGTAAGCCACTAGGGCTGTCCTCAACCTCTCTAAAAATTATGTAAATGTTTTTTTAGTTATTTGTTACCAATGCAGTAAATAATTAAAAGTCTAGCGTGGGGAAGGTCAGACAACATTGGATGTTTGCTGTTGTCATGGTTATTTCTCTTTGGAGGCTGCAGCGATGACAACCTAAATGCCCCACGCCCCCATAGGGGGGTGTGGGGCTTAATTTTTTAAAAGTTTTTCGTGACCTTGACCTAAATATATAAAAGTTTTCAAAATCTTTAACAGTCAAGTCTTATTAACACAGTAAATATATTAAGGTTTAAAAAACCTTAACAGTTAAGTATTAGTAACACACAAGTTTGGAGTTATCCATAGTTGGGTCTCTTCGGAGGCTTAAGCGATGGCAACATAAATGCCCCAAGTGGGGCTTATTTTTTTAAAATTTTACACCCCCCCTCCCCCACCCCTTCCCCCACCCCCTCCACCACCCCCTCCCCCACCCCTCCCCCCACCCCCTCCCCCCCCAAATTTTTTTTGGAAAATTTTTGACCTTGACCAAAAAGTTTTTTGCTCCGGACGAGAAGTACCACCCCCCCCCGAATTTTTTTTGGAAAATTTTTTACCTTTACCAAAAAGTTTTTTGCTCCGGACGAGAAGTACCCCCCCCCCCCACCCCGACAAAAAGTGTTAGCCCCCCCCCACCCCCACCCCTGATATCCTAAGCGTGGCTGCCCCGGTGGGGATATAAGGCGGCCGGGTCGCACGCGCTTCTCATTTCAGTCCAAGTTCCCGTACCGACTGGTTCTCTCTCGCTCCTGAGATTTTTTATACTTATTTCACTCTTCTATTCATATTTACTCTTTTCATTGATTCGCTTCATCAATATGGGTCTTAAGCTCAAGAACTATCCACCAGCTTCTTCAACCTCGACCAACACGTCTCAGCCCTCATCGTCTTCCGCTCCGATCTTAGAATATCTGATGACCGCACAGATCCTGAGCTGCCTGACGATGCCGCCGCCGCCGCCGCCGCCACCGCAGCCTGCCTCAATGCCCAGCCTGTCACCATTGCCGCCGACATCTGAAGAGGCTGGCGCACCTGCAGCATCGGAAGAGGCTGGCGCACCTGAAGCATCTTCAGGAAACCTCAGCGGTCGAGTCCCGATAGCCTCTCCAGCACTCTCGCTGCTATCGGACTCGGGATGGGAGTCTGCGGTGTTTGAAGAGACGTCAAGGTCGAGGATAACCCCCTACAGTCGGACAAAGAAAATCCTATCCTACACCAAATCCCAATGTCCCTTACCCATATCCCCTATACCATCCACACCAACCAAACCACCCCGTAAATCAATCTTCTCCCCCGAACTTCCCACGATCGACCTAACCCGTTCACCTACCCCACCCAAAATTGTCTGCAGCCTACCTTTTGACCTACTTAAACCTTCACCTCCCACCCCCATTCCTTCTAGCCAGCCTAAACCGGTCAAGCTCCAAAAAACTCCAGTAAAGCGTCCAACACAAAAACGTAAGCGTGTTAAAGTCCCTGCTGGCAAGGGTAATAAATGCGATTACGTGTATATGTCAAAAACCTTTGGGGTTCTTTGCTGTCAGAAGTTTGCTGTTTTAGATAAAGATCGTTGCCAACGACACTTGAACAAAAATATCAATCTTCCGAAAGAAAACACTACAGTCTTAATAACATTAGGCCTAAAACATCCCAACCCAGACATCCCCACAGTCCGCAACCAATTGATATTAGAAGACTTAAAGTGGATGAAAAATATTATTTTATTGTTCAAACTTATAGAGCTTTTGATGCCAATGTTGAAATCATTGTAAAAGGTGATGGCCGCCTTCATACAATGAAAGTACCCATTCGGATGGTACAAAGACAATTTTTCATCCACAAAAAAGGCTACCTAATACGAAGGGAAGGATGCCAATCTGTGTGGGAAATGGATTAGGATGTAGGCCCACTAAAAAAAATCTAAATTGTTAGGTTGTGTTGGACAGTATTTAAAAAAATTCTTTTTCCAAATTATTTTTCCAAATTTAGTCTTAACCCTCTTAAAGTAAGGGAGAGGGGTATTATACAAGTCAACTAATAAAACAAAAATACTTGACTTGTATAATACTTTAACCTGGCAGTGATGTAAAGTCACTGGGACAATCTCAAACCGTGTCCTTGAGGGTGAAGACTAAGTTACAAAAATCTTTAACAAATAAAAACTTACCTCCAAACACTTGTGGCTTGCTACAAGTGTTTGGAGGTAAAAATTTTTAGTTTGAATGATTTTGACATATATATAGCAGTCTTAACTCTTAACAAAAACCTCCAAACACTTGCGGCTTGCCACAAGTGTTTGGAGGTAAAAATTTTTCAAAGTTTGAATGACCTTGACCTATATAAACTACTGTTTAAAGTAAAGTGCTAACCTTACAACCAATGTTGTGTATTACGTGATACCCCCACTCTAACGCTTTACTAAGCTTGTATGAGCCGTTCATTTGCTTCAGTCTGTTCCTGTGCTTTGTGGTAAACATGTCACGGTACAATTACAAAGGTGGTGACTTCTTGATAGATCAACACAATGCTTGGGAAGTGTTAAACCGGCATAGAATGGAAGTTGAGTATTGTATAAGACGAGATGGGTCTACATTTTATCTATGTATTATAAACAACCAAACTCATAAGTATGAAGACTGGACAAAAATTAATTATAACAACATAGATGAGCTGTTTGCTTGGGTTTTTGAGGTGTGTAAAGTTATTAAAGAAACCAAAATAATGGGTGTGCTAAAGGTATGTAAAACTGATGACCGCGAAGACTAAGCGAAATTTAGTGGAAGACCTTGTGTTACCCCCACCACTAAAAATGGGTATATAGGAGTGGTGATCAACTGTCCTCTCATTCTGCTTTACACTGTTAAGCCGAACACCACTATGTCTTCCATGAACGTTCCAGCCTCTTCCTCTGGCCCGGCCGCCTCCAACTCTAGCTCGATCACTGGACCAATCCGGCGGGACCGCCTGTCAAGGAGTCGCGTCCGGTTCTTTGGATTCAATCCGAGCAAGACACCGGAGTTGTGCAGCAGTGGAGCCTCCAGATCAGGGTCTTCTAACTTGTATGAAGAGCTCCAGCAGGTAGTGCCAGGTGTAGTGGTTGGTGCATCATCAGAGGAAGACACTCTTAGAGCTGCTACAAGATATATTAAAAGTTTTAATGAAATGATAGAGGAAAAGAACAGGTTGTTAGAGTGTGCACGCAGTGAGGTACTTTTGATCCGGAGGAAATGGGAGAAACTAATTAGGAAGTGTGAAAGCCTGTTAGAGGACAGTGATGATGGTGAGGATGAGAGTGGATAGGTGTGTGGGTAAAGACTTGGACTGGGACTTGTGTGTTTGTATGAATGTGTGTGTGAATGCGGATTACAGAGCGGGGGATGGATCACTCTGTGGCAATGGACTAACATGCCACTTAGTGATCTATCCCCCGTTCTGGTAATGTTCCTGGATGACCTTGACCCACTTTACCAAGGTTAGCTAGTACCCCCACCACTGATAAGTGTATATATACGGGTATTGATGTGCAGTTTGGTTATTCTGCTTTGTACCGCTTAGCTGAATACCGCACTTTAACATGGCTTCTAACTCCAAAAATTCTCGGGCTTCCTCTTCTTCAAGAAGGCGTGCTGCCAACGTCCTGCCTGCTACTCGTGGACCTGTTCGACCATTCCATAGCATAACTGTTGCTCGAGCAAACGCCTGCAAAGCTCCGATGCTACGGACCTTGCTGGAGGTGAGTTAAGACAGGCAAGGCTTGCTCAGTCCTGGTCAACGGCAGGAGCAAGAGAGGCGTATGGCGTACTTCAGGCTGCAGGGTGTAGTTCCCAGCTTGAAGTTAGGTGATCCAAGAGTAGCAAGCGTCACCGAGGCTGCGGACTACATATCACACCTTCACAGTGTTTTGGAAGTAAAGGACCAACAAATTGAAAACTTAAAAGAACAATTGAAACAATTTAACTTTAACCCGATGGAGTTTTTGGAAGCAGTGATGAGTGATAGTGATGATGAAGGAACTGAATATATACTGGGTATGTAATAGAGGACTTGAAAAGAGACATGTGTGTGTGTGTGTGTGTGTGTGTGTGTGTGTGTGTGTGTGTGTGTGTGTGTGTGTGTGTGTGTGTGTGTGTGTGTGTGTGTGTGTGTGTGTGTGTGTGTGTGTGTGTGTGTGTGTGTGTGTGTGTGTGTGGAATACAGAGCGGGGGATAGACTACTTTGCGGCAATGGACTAACATGCTGCTTAGTGATCTATCCCCCCGCTCAAAGGGTAGCATTGGATGACCTTGACCACTTTAAAGCAAGGACAACCGGTTAACTGGTATAAAAGAGGGGGTCTGTACATCTCGACTTCATTCTGCTTTGGACCTTGCAATGGAACGCTAGAAAATGAGTGGATCGCTTTTTGGTGCTGACGTGGACAGGTATTCTGTGATGGTGCATTGTGAGAACTGTAGGGACATGTTGACGGCTGTGTATGAGTGTTTGGTGAGAAGGATCTTTCAAGAAAACTGCGAATTTATGTTAGCGTGGAGGAGAAATTTGTTTGTTGATGGTCATGCTACAATGCAAAACATGAACCACCTCGATGTGTTAAAAGTAGGACACAATAATTTGGACGAACTGGACGATATGTTTAGGGACCTGGAGTGTTTGATACATCAGAATCGTAAGCCTTGTGAAATTGAAATTTTTAAATTGGATTTGGAATTGGAATAAAATGTGTTATACAGGACTCGAAATTGGACTTGATTGAGGTTTTGTAGAACAGAGCGGGGGATAGATCACTTTGAGGCAATGGACTAGCATGCTGCTTAGTGGTCTATCCCCCGCTCAAAGGGTATCTTTACGTGACCTTGACCCACATAAAATGTATAGTTGGTGGGGGTATAAAAAGGGCAAACCAATTGGATAGATACACCACTTTCATACCATGGCTCCACTTGACAACACCGTGTTCCATCGCGACAGAATTCTTTCAATTTTGGAGGGAATACCTGTAGAAGTTATAGAAGCAGGGGACCAACTACCTGCGGTTGACCAGGAAGAGGAGGAGGAAGAAATAATGGATATTGAAACGGACTCTGACGAAGCTGGTTCAATGGACAATGAAGTGGACTTGCACGCCTACGAAACATTAGAGTCATCATCTGAGTCGGAAATGGAATTCCAATTGGAAATTGAAGAAGAACAAGACACTCCTCATCGTCCAATGGATAGTATGTTAGTTGCCAGAAGAATTATGTATTGTCATCGCTACCTATTTCGTGATGAGAATGATTCCGACTCTGATGGTGATGTTTCATTTTTGTAAGAATTTTAAAAAGGAAGTAAAAAAAATGTGAGCGGGGGATAGAGCACTTTGTAGTAAATGATGCTGCTTAGTGCTCTATCCCCCGCTCAAAATAATAATTCCAAATGACCTTGACCTACATAAACTTGCTCAATCAGACGTCTTTGAAAAAACTCGTACAAATTATTGAATCTAGACCAAATATCATCGATTTATCAAGCCTGCTGATAAATGTATTACAAATGGATGTGTAAAGGCTAAATTTAGCACATGATCGATAACCCGGACCTATATGACGTCACTTTCCCCCACCATCCTCCTCAGATATAAAGGGACCCGGTTGAGTGTGCTGTTCATTATTGCGTGGACATTCACAGAGTGTACATTCAAAGCCAAACTGTTTGAAATGGCTCTTTGCGACGTTTGTGCGGAAATCTTTGAAGACGAAGATCTTTTCGCCCTACACAGAGAATTACATGAAGAAGAAGATGGAAAAGAAGATATTATCATTGATGAAGAAGACTTGGACTCAATTGACCGGTTTTTGGAAGAGCACCAGAAGCAGATGGACAACTGGGACAGCTATCTACAGCTAATGCAAAGAAGAAGACCTAATGTGATCCAATTTGCTGGTGCTGGACCATCCACTACTGGCAGGTCTATTGAAGAAGAAGAGGATATGCAAGAAGAGGACACGGAAGAAGAACTGGAAAATGTGAGACAACTGCGCACCACAGCTTTACCAGGACCTGTTGTAACGCATTTCAAAATTGATAATGTGCAATTGGAATTGGACAATTTTATAACCCAGGCCAAAGTACTTGTTGGAAAAACGCTAAAAGAAGAATTGCAAAGATTAAACTTTATTAAATTTGGACTAGTGTTAGAATCAATGTTTACCAATACTGATGGTGAAACGACACTAAGAGCATTCATTACCAAAAATCGAACCCTTACAACTGAATCTGATGTAAATGAAATTATTGAAGAATGTTTGGATGAACTGCTAGCTAAACTGCAAGAACATGAAGGAAGAGGATCCGGCTGGACTCTATCATCGATTGAAGGTATGGATGTAAGGGTTCACAAGCATGGATACGGTATAAGAGGTAGTATTTATATACCTTTGCCAAAGAAGATACAAGCTACCAAATCATGTATCAATGTGCAAAATGAGGACAATGAATGCTTTAAATATGCTATGCTAACAAAATATGTGCAAGAAAATCCGTGTAGAGTTAGCAGAGCGTATCAAAATGTCCAACACCGCTACAACTTTCGAGGTATGTCATACCCTGTTAGTGTTAAAAGTATTGGTAACTTTGAAAAACAAAACCCGAGTGTTTCTGTAAACGTGTTTGGTTTAGACGATTCTAATAATGTTTATCCTTTAAAAGTATCAAAAGTTGCGGAAAGAAACCATACGGATTTGTTATTGATAACTAAGGGTGAAATTTCACATTATGTATGGATAAAAGACTTTGAAGCCTTAGTTGTCAAACAATTGACCAAAAGAGTAAATAGGATTACAGTCTGCAAGAGATGTTTCTGCTTTTCTTGGAAAGATTCAAGACGTGGAGGATTGGACTGGTTGTTGGAACATAAAAGACTTTGCAACGAGAACTATGAAGTAAAGATAAGTCTTCCACCACCTACCCGAGCTTCTATGCAATTCAACAAGACAGTCCACCAATACCGAATTCCACTAGTAGTCTACGCAGATTTTGAATCAACGTTAGTACCACAGGAACTTCAGGATGGTGAAGTGACTAGACGAACGAAATATCAGTTGCACCAACCCAACAGTTTTTGTCTACTAGTGAAATCAACCTTGTCTGAAAACCAATTGCAAGACTATGGTTTAACATCCACTCCAATACTCTACCGTGGTGAAGAAGCCGCTAAGTATTTTGTAGACCAGTTGTATGACATTGCTGAAAAGGCGCAACGCTTATATGGTAATGTTGTACCTATGAAACCTTTAAACCAAAATCAACAAGAAGAATACAATTCGACATCAAGATGTTATTTATGCAAGAAGAGCTTCAGTGAAGAAAATCCAAAAGTAAGTGATCACGATCACCTGACAGGGTTATACAGAGGAGCTCCTTGTAATTCATGCAATATAAATTACAAACTGCCAAACTTCATCCCTGTCGTGTTTCACAATCTTAGCGGCTACGACTCCCACTTCATTATTCCAGAATTAGGAAGAGATGATGGTAAAATAGATGTTCTTGCTACGACATTGGAAAAGTACATCAGTTTTTCAAAAACAGTAGGTAAAATTAAACTTCGCTTCGTAGACTCTTATAGATTTATGGCATCCAGTTTGAGCAAATTGTCTGAGAACCTAAGAAGAGAAGACCTAAAAGAAACCAGCAAAATTGTACCTGAAGATAAATTAGACTTAGTATTACGGAAAGGAGTTTTCCCCTATGATTACATAACTTCTGCAGAAAAATTCGAAGAAATCAGTCTGCCACCAGTTGAAGCCTTCAACAGCAAATTGAATGAAAGTGAAATCTCCGTTGAAGCCTACAATCATGCTTGTAATGTTTGGAACCAACTAAACATTCAAACCTTAGGGGAATATTCTGACTTTTATATACAATTGGACGTAACTCTGCTGTGCGATGTGATGGAAGAATTTCGAAACACCTGCTTCTCCGCCTATGGACTGGACCCTCTACACTCGTACACATCTCCAGGATTAGCATGGCAAGCTATGCTAAAGTCAACCAACTGTTTACTGGAACTTCTAACAGATATTGATATGGTGCTCATGATGGAATCTGGAGTACGGGGTGGTTTGACACAAGCTGTAACACGTCATGTTAAAGCCAACAACAAGTACATCCCCGGCTTCGACGAGCAACAACCATCGGTCTACCTTGGCTACTTTGACGCAAACAACCTTTATGGTTGGGCAATGTCAAATCCGCTTCCCTACGGTGACTTTAAATGGATCGACCCAGCCACCATCGGTGACATCTCACAGATTCCAAAGAATGGTCCAAAAGGCTATATTTTGGACTGTGATTTTGAATATCCGGAGCACCTTCATGACCATCACTACGACTTGCCTCTCCTTGCTAAGACTGAGGTTTCACCGACAGGAAGATGGCCAAAATTGATGATGGCCTTGGAAAATAAAGTTTGCTATGTGGCTCACTACTGGGTAGTTCAACAAGCTCTTGCATTGGGTCTACGTATAGTGAGAATTCACAGAGCAATTGAATTCACCCAGTCTTGTTGGTTGAAACCATATATTGATTCCAACACTACAAGAAGAGCTGCAGCGACAACAGCATTTGAAAAGGACTTCTACAAATTAATGAACAATGCCATCTTTGGGAAGACTTTAGAGAACAAGAGAAAACATAAAAATGTAAAATTAGTGAGTGATCCTAGGAAATTGGAAAAATTAGTTCAAAAGCCAAATTTCGGAACATCCATGATTATAAACGAAAATCTAGTTGCTGTCAGTATGAAGAAAACAACAATAGTGATGGATCGTCCGTTATACATAGGTATGTCGATTTTGGACATAAGTAAAACCCTGATGTATGATTTCCATTATAACAAAATGGTTAAACACTACGGAAGGGAAAACATTGGAGTCGCATACATAGATACGGATGCGTTTTATCTACTGGATAAAAACTTTGGACATGTATGAAGACCTAAGGACTTTTCCATACAAAGAAGATTTCGACTTTTCTGACTATCCGAAGAACCATCCAAATTTTAATGAAAGAAATAAAAAAGTAATCGGAAAATTTAAAGATGAAGCAAATGGAATGCCTTTAGAAGAAATAGTGGCGCTAATTGTATTTATTTAAGATGTACAACGAGAACAACACACCGACCGTCAAGAAAGCAAAAGGAGTGAAGACATCTTATTTGAAAAAACACGTGACATTTGACCACTACAAGACTTGTTTGTTTGAAGATACTACAATATCAGCAACATTCAACAATATCCGAAGCTTCAAGCATCAAGTCTACAGTGTGACCGAAATTAAAAAAGCACTGTCAGCTCGGGATGATAAAAGACTTATTATGCCCGACAAAATCCACACTCTTCCTTTTGGCCATTACTCCCTAAACTCTATCAACTAGTAACCTATTCTTCGTCCTTCTACAACTTCGACCTTATTCCTTTCTCCTTCCGTAAAAAAAAGGGAACACGGCAAGTCCAACGCCGTGTTCCCCATTTCTTTACACAAGTTTGGATGACCTTGACCTATATAAATGATGTGAATATTTAAAACAACATTCATTGTGATTATACATGTGACACACCAAACATTGAAACTTGCAATATGAAGGACTTGAAGCAACAAATTGTCAACGAACTTCATAAACCTGCAAGAAGAAATTTTCCACGAAGAAATACGGTGATAAAAGGAATTAATGATTTATATCAAGCAGATTTAATTGAAAGGATTCCTTATAGCAAACAGAATATATATATATCGTATGGCTCATTCAGCCAGCCACCATGGTTTAAGAATAATGAAATAAATTCTGCGATGCAGAGCACCTGAGTCAGTATAAGTAAAAATCTAAACACTAAAATAAAAAATAAAAATTAGATCTCTCTTTATAGAGCTAAATCCAGGGCGCTAAGCCATTGCAGCCCAGCTTCACTTGAGCTATGCAGACCGGCCAATCCTTCAGGGGAGGCACTCAGTGGGCACTCTTCGACTATGTGTTCCATAGCAAACAGAATAAAGGATATAAATACATATTGACTGTTATTAACTGTTTTTCAAAAATGGCATATGCTTTACCACTAAAAGATAAAAGCGGTAAAAGTGTTACAAAAGCAATGAAAATAGCTATACAAAGAGACAAACATACTATTAAACATTTACAAACAGATGATGGAAAAGAATATTTTAATAAGGAATTTGCAAATTTAATGAAAAACACAATATAAACCATTATTCAACCAATTCAGAGGTAAAAGCCTCAATAATTGAAAGATTCAACAGAACTTTAAAAAGTGCTATGTATAAAATGTTTTCCAACAGAGGATCGCACATCATTTGGATTGATATGTTAGATTGATATTGATATGTAACATATTGATATGTTATGTTGGATTGATATGGATTGATTTGGATTATTTGGATTGATATGTTACCAAAACTTATAAACGATTATAATAACAAATTACATAGAACTATCGGGATGAAACCAAACCAAGTAACTAGTAAAAATGAAAACCTTGTATTAAAACGTATAAAAATGAATACTAAACCAAAAGTTGAAAAACTAAAACCTAAAAAATTTAACGTTGGTGATAAAGTGCGAATAAGTAAATATAAAGGTGTATTTAGTAAAAGATATCTGCTAAATTGGACCTATGAGGTCTTTACTGTATTCAAAGTACAACCTACAGTACCCGAGACATATATTTTAAAAGATAATAAAGGACAATTGCTTGAAGGAGGGTTTTATGGACATGAAATGTTAAAATCAACAGTAGGTGATGTATATTTAGTTGAAAAGGTGTTGCAACGGAAAAAAGATAAGGTTAAAGTACGATGGTTAGGATTTAATAAGACGGAAGATTCTTGGATGCCTAAAAAGGATTTGATATAACGATAGAGAATCATTTTAGGTTGAACCATTACAAAGGATGGAGATAGTATCACAAAAAGGGAAATTTACTAATAATAATATAGATGAACTCACAGTGGATAATTCAGAATTCAATAGTGGGAAACATGGCAATTTGTTACCAAACACCGTGCGCTGTCTGGTTACCGGACCTTCCAACTGTGGAAAAACTAATGTAGTATTCAATTTAATTACAAACCCTAAAGGATTACGTTTTAATAATCTATATGTATTTTCAAAATCACTACAACAACCAAAGTTTCAATTATTGGAAAAGATACTTAGTAATGTGCCTGAAGTTAAATACCTAAAATTTAATGCAAGTGAGAGTGTCATGCAACCACAAGAAGCTAAACCATTCTCCGTGTTCATATTTGACGAGTGAAAACCAAAACACAATAAGAAATTACTTCGCTGTGGGTCGACATAACAACATAGATAGTATTTATATTGGCCAAACTTACAGCAAAATACCGAAACAACTCATTAGAGACAATGCAAACATGTTAATTGTATTTAAATATGACGAAACCAACCTAAAACATATATATTTTGATCATGTAAATGCGGATTTGACATTTGAACGATTTAAAGAGTTATGTGGAAAGGCTTGGGCTGAAAAGTATGGGTTCCTAACAATTATGAAGGAACAACCGCTAAACAATGGTCGATACAGGATAGGATTTGATAAATTTATATTAATACATTGAACATGGTATAAAACATTCATTGTTGTACAACACGTCTTGCTACAAACATGGTTAACCAAGAAAAATTAGTAAAAGAAATAAAATCACTTAGTGATTCTATTCGGGCTAAAAACAGAGCATTAAAACTAGGTATTAGCGAGAGGGAGAAATTCCTTGAATCTACTTTTAAACCTATTACTGAACCCTTAAAACAATTAAACAAAAAATTCACTAAACCTGTATTGGAAGGAGAGGCGATTGCACCTATCACAAAGTTTGAAAGAGAAAGTGTAAAATATGAAGGTTTTAGTGATGAAGACCCGGAATCCTCTACATATAGTGGCTTTACCGGTGCAGAATCTGAAAGAGAGCTAGAATCACCAGGATATAGTGAAAGGGGACCTGAAGATGTACCAACTGCTAGTGAAGAGGAAAAAAGAGAAGAGGCAAGAGAAGGACCGTCAAACATAAGCTTGTTGGGTGAAAACATTCATAACAAAGGACCTTTAGGAAGGAAATACATGGTAAAAATGTTACTCGGAACAATTCCTAATAAGAATTACCATAATTATGGAGCTAGATTAACAGAAGATGGTTTAATGATAGGTAATAGCCCGTTAAACGTTGATGAACATGATAATATTGTTGTTGGTGATCAAAGATATAAGGGCACAAAAGGATTATTTGAATTATTATTTGAAAATAAGCCTTCAGTATCGTTAGTGAAAGAAAAAGACATGGAAGCATATAAAAAGATTTTGGAACAGACAAATGCATATAGGAGAAAGTATTTACCTGACCAGCTTCCTTTTAGATCTAAGTCTTTTAAATATAGAGAATTTGTATCCAAGTTAATACCAACTAGAAGACAAACAATGCCGTTAACACAAAGAAAACCTGTAAAACGAAGATTTATGGCATCCACTTTGGATGTAAGTGCTCAGGAACGAAGACAAAGAAGTAAGTTTGTTACGGGTACAGGTTTAATGAAGAAACTATATAACACAAATGTGATTTATTACAATAATATCAATAAATTGGTGGATAGAATGAAACTAATACATGAAGCTAAAGAAGCGGGTCATACTGGATTGGAAAACGAATGGGTGGCTTTAGTGGATGAACTCCGAAACCGTGGGGTAATCTCATAAAAATGCGTTACTCCCTAGATTACTATTCAGTTGCACCATGAGTGTCGACAAGTTCGGACGGTATTCCGCAGATGGATTATATTATGCGAATAGTTTAAAAAGAAGTGCTGGTTTACCACAAACACCTGATGGAGATTATGATATGAGTAATAAAAGGTTAAAAAACATAAAAGATCCCACAGACGAAAATGATGCAATAAATTTAAAAATATTAAAGGAAAAGATATCACCAACATTAAGACTACAAAATAACACTTATGACGCAGAAAATCATAGAATTATCAACGTTGGTAAACCAAATCAAAACGGTGATGCAATAAACAAAGGTTATTTGTCATCTGAATTAAAAAATGCGTTAAAATTCAATGGAAAAACGTATAGTGCTAACAATAAACGTATATCCAACGTAGATGACCCTAAAGATGAAAAAGACAGCGTGAATAGACGGTATTTACATTCTTTAATACCTGAAAAGACAAAAGATGGCTTTTCTTTTTATAAATTTGTTATTAATGATATAGGTTATCCAAAAACTGAAAACGATGCTGTAAATCTAAAATATATTAAAGATCATTGTATCACACGTGATGTAGGGGTTATAGATTGTTTTGGTAATTGTTTAGCAAATGTAAAAGATGGTTCGGCTCCATCAGATGGTGCAACAGTGGGTCAAATGATGGAAACCTTAAAACATGAAACAACCTCTTTTGTAAAACAAGATCAAGTAGTATCAAAGCAAGGGGATGTATTTGTTCAAGGTGATGAAAAATTTTATTTATTAAAATACAAAAATAATGCTTGGGATTGCATGAATGAAAAGTAATCAAATATGGGATATGGTTATAATGCTCAAGATGCAGCTGCTTTATCACAAACCGTACATCTAGATCCAAACAATCACTTTGCATGGTTTATATGTAATGATAAAGTGATAAAAAACTTGAAACATGGAAGAGAAGCAAATGATGCTGCAACTGTAGGACAAACCATCACAACATCATTAAACAATAGTAAAGTGTATACTTGTAATAATAAACGTATAACAGACCTTAAAGACCCTGAACATGTGGATAATGCCGTCACTGTTAATTTTCTTGTAAAAGTTTTAGGTAATGCGTTATTTGATTTACACAATCATTTTACACCGGATATTCTTCAAGGAAAATCGGGTCATAATATTTATGATGAATCCGCGAGAGGTGGTTGGATTAAACGGGAAATTTTTAATAAATACTTTATTAACCCTAATACGCAAAAGTTTAGATCATCAGATTGGGGTGATATTGATATTTAATATAAGATCACAATAAACGACTTCATTTATGTCCAACTCGTCATAGAGGTAACACATAAGTTGTACATTTCGATTATAAAAGGACAATAATGACGTTCCAGTACATCAGTCCATATCGTGACACTGTAAGGAGAGGAGGTGGGATCACGTCCACAGCAGTTTCTCTGTTAAGTAAAGCTTTAAAACAAATTCCAGTAGGATCCATCGTAAATAGAGCAATAGACGCTTTACCATACGAATTTCACATACCGGGAGGTTATCAGTATTGCGGACCAGGAACTAAATTGAAAAAAAAAACGACTTGAAAGAGGCGATCCTGGCATAAATAAGTTAGATCAGGCTTGTAAAGAACACAATGTCGCATATTCCACGTTTGCCGATTCAAAAAATAGATCGATAGCAGACGGAAAGCTTGCGGACATAGCTTGGCAACGAGTAAAATCAAGTGACGCTAGCATAGCAGAAAAAGCAGCAGCTTTAGCAGTAACAGCAGGTATGAAGGCTAAAACAGCAGTAGGAGGTGGAAGAAGGAGGAGAAGAAGGGTAAAAAGGAGGTCAACCACAAGAAAACACGGAGGAAATATAAGAAGACGACGATCTAGCAGAAAAGGCAGGAAGAAGCCCACCGTGTGGTCAATGGTAAAAAACGGGGCAGGTCTTTAAAAACGGGGCACCTAAGACCTTATCGTGCATATTAAATGAAAGAAATCAATTGGTTATACCACATAAAGCGTTAACCAATGTTGAATTATTTAAATATATTTCCTGTTTAAAAATACCATTTTTCCGCGGTGTATTCATGAAAGACAGTTTACCAAAGAAAATGTGACAAAATGAGACTGGAATTGTAAATTTGGATAATACTGAAGGGTCTGGCACCCATTGGGTTTGTTATAAGAAACTAAATAACAATGTATATTATTTTGATAGTTTCGGTAATTTGCCACCACCAAAAGAACTTCAAAATTACTTTAAATCTGCTAAAAACATATATTATAACTATAAAAGAGAACAACCTGATAATACTTCAATATGCGGCCATTTATGTTTGGAATTTCTAGCTAAAAGTATCAGTCACTATTGAGATGTCTTCCTATACGGTATCATTAACAGGAAAATCGTCCACTTTACGAAGTATCCTTTTTCCAGCGTTACGCTTGCAAAAAGGAAGATTTTGGGAGGCGGCACTATTGGATTTTACAACTTACAACTCTATTCCCAATGTTACGGAAGGTAAAAATAACGTATTGCATTATTATAAGGGAAAAGATGCCAGTGGGAAATTTACAGACTTACAAGAGTGCAGGTTACCCACAGGTTCTTATGAAATTGATCATATAAATGAATTTTTGCAAACTAAAATGGGAAAAGACAATATAACATTAAAAGGTAATAATAATACGATGAAAGCTGAAATTACTTCCAAATATTATATAGGTTTTACTCAACCAAACTCAATTGGTGACTTATTAGGATTTTCCAAAGATGAGCCAATTTTAGAACCAGATGTAACACATTCCGGTAAGAAAACAGTAACAATATTAAAAGTCAATAGTATGGACATAACTTGTATCATTATACAAGGAGCTTACAGGGATGGGGCTAACACCCATTTAATACATACTTTTTACCCAAGTGTACCACCTGGATTTAAAATTGTTGAAAAGCCACAAAACCTGGTATATCTACCGTTGAACACCACTTTCATTTCAGACATCGTGTTGAGCGTATTGGATCAAGACGGTAACTTGGTAGACTTCAGAGAAGAGCCTATTACGGTTAGATTACATTTAAAATCGACACTTTAATACAAAATCATGGGTTTAACATTTAAAAGCGAACAACCTACGGGAAACCGCATTAGTAGCTCTTCAGCTGTGGAGGAGTTAACACGCGAGAACATTCGTTTCTTAGAGAGAATTTGATTAAAATTAACCGATTATGGATATACTGGATATAGCGCAGGGTCCAACATTCGACGAAACCCTATGGGAAAAAGAATATCACACCCACAACCCTTACACTTCATCGAAATTAAACAATAACGATGAAACTCGTATCCCCATACAAAATCAAGACATTTACACACTACCATGTGAAAGTTACTTGTATATTGAAGGAAAAGTTACTAAAAAGGATGGTAAGACTACTGGTACAAAAGTTCCATTTATAAATAATCCAATGGCTTTCCTGTTTGATGAAATTAGATACGAAATATCAGGTGTAACAGTTGATTCCACTAAAAAAGTAGGTATTGCAACAACTTTAAAGGGGTTAACATCTATATCACCTAATGAAACAAACTTACTACAACCTGCAGGATGGGTTTTACCTACAAATGACACAATCAATCCAGATCCAAAGGGATATTTTGATTTTCATATTCCATTACGTTTGTTGCTTGGTTTTGCTGAAGACTATAGAAAAATAATATTAAATGTTAAACAAGAATTAGTTTTGTTGAGATCTTCAAACGATAAAGACATTATTAAAGCTGCATACGGTACAACGGATGCAGACTTAGAATGGAAATTAACATTAGACAAAGTTGTATGGAGAGTTCCACATGTTAAATTAGCTGACGAGCATAGGATGCTGCTATTAAGAAAGTTAAAGGCCGATCGTGATATTGTAATTCCTTTTAGAAGTTGGGAATTCCATGAACATCCCAGCTTGCCAACTACGGATCGTCACACTTGGGCTGTTAAAACATCTAATTATGTGGAACGAACCAGGTATATTATATTTGGTTTACAAACAGGCAGAAGGGACACCATCACCAAACATGCAGGCCAATTTGATCATTGTGACTTAAAGAATATTAAAGTTTATTTAAATTCGCAATTTTTCCCATACGACAATTTAAATGTGTCATTCACTAATAAAAAGTACAGCATATTGTACGATATGTATGCAAGATTCCAAAGTTCACATTACGGTAAAACAAATGCACCTTTACTATCACCAGAAAAATACTTAGATGGTTACCCTATAGTTGTAATCGATTGTTCTAAACAAAATGAATCGGTAAAATCATCAAGTGTGCATATAAAAATAGAAATGGAATTTAACACGGCTATACCGGCTAATACAACTGCATACTGTTTAATTCTGATAAAATCGTAACATACACACCTTTAACTGGAATTGTTAAAAATGTATTGTAAGAACCGGTTTTGTTACATTCCAATGCATTCCGCGAGTATAAAAGCAGAGCGCGCAGGCCGCTCCTCAGTCTGTTGCCTGATGTTGTATGGGTAGCATCGTATTCAATATGGCTTCTCCTATTGGTACACCTGAAAATGTGGTAGATATTGAGAAGGAGATGTCTGAGTTTTTAGATTTCCAAGGTCACCAGGAAGGAGGTGAACAAAACGTTTGCGGACAACTTCATGCCAGTAATTATGTTGAGGAAAAAGGTAAAAGAAGAAAGAATTCACAAAAAAGGAAAAGGGATATTGAAGATAATATTTCTCCTAACATATTAAGTGAGGTATTCTTGCGAATATTTTACCCAATCTCATCCAGTTTGGACAAAAGTGTTTTATTCGGTGTTATGAAATCGACAGATTATTCCCCTACTGTGATTTTAACTCATGGACCTAAAATGATTTTGTTTACGGACAGTGTTGGGAATCGTTTATGAAACACTTGCATCTGCTAGAATGCTATTTAAGTAGTAACATGTTTGGGAGAAAGACAAGAGTAGGAGTAGTATACTTTCCCTGCTGAAGTCACGTGACCAAATCCGCGCGAAAACCAAGAATTGGGTTTTAGCATTTGCTGGTTTGGGCGCGGCCGCCTGGCATGGGAGCGGCCGCCGGGCATGCGAGCGGCGCGTGGCTGGCCGGGACCGGTTTTTTGGAGTGCCGGGTGTCTGTTTAATCTATTCCGTGTTGAGATAGATCCAGTTTTTAGGTGTCCCGGCAAATTGATTGTCGCGTCAGCGATTTCCTGATCGCCAAATTGGCCGCACTCCAGATCGAATGTTTCGGTGACGTTATTTTAAATAACGATGTATTTTGTTTTGGATTGTTCCTCATGCGCAGAATATTGTGAGTTGCCACACCCAGATAGGAATATAAAACGCTTGTCGCGTAAACAAAACTCACTCTCAGTAATGGCAGCCCGATACTACCTGACCGTATATTTCGAGGACCGAAGCCGCGAGGAAGTTCTAGAGCTTCTGGGCCAGCTGTCTCAGGTGACATCTCTGCCGTCTCTTCCGGACCACGCTTTTGGGGGCCCTCAAATAACAGGTAATAGAATTCACTTTACTAAAGTAAAAGTAAACCTGGTAGAACGTATTTAAATAGAAAGGATTATACTAACACTTTTTTCTATTTAAAGTATCGTTTCTAGTCTTGGCAAACACGAGCATAAATTTGATTGTTATAATATTCCCATTGTCTGCCCTGACGTAAAACGTCTATGTAAATACCTAACGTAACAAAGTTTCAAAAGTAAGATGTAATTTCATTAAACAAGTTTTTAAGAACCAGATAGGCTACTATGATAAAACAAGATGAAATTTTTTCTAAATTAATACTTCGAAGAACCAGATATTACGCTTCAAAGCCATCCTGACAGTAATGTAGTAAAACACATGATGCCCAAGTTATTGTACTATGATAGAGTTGTTTTTGCAATACAAAGTAACTATAAAACATGTATATAGAACAGTGCTGTAATACTATGTATAAACTTATACTATCTTTGAAAGGCTTACAGTTAAAAGAATGTTTAACACCATGCATCTTATCTTTTTATTAGCTAGAGGAAAAGACGTAGCATTGAACCAGGCCCTTAGGCCCTGTACACATGAGGACGTTAGACGCCGCGTTTGTCAAACGCGCGTTAGCCAGATACCTAGGAACCAATGGGATCGTTCACATGCAAACGCGCGCTTTGAACCAACGTCACCAAAACGCGACGCTTGTGGTTTTCACTTCAACCGCTACGTTTGCAGCGCGCTTCGAGTTACTAGTCTGGGCATTGGAGCGTACACATGTGATCAGTCGAGCGCGCGCTTTTGGCCAGTTCTGACACTAATAAGCGTTTGACACAGAATTGTTTATTGGTGAATTAGACAAAAGAATATGTATCTGTGACTTGGAGTGTCCAGATTATGAAAATAGAGCTTTGAAAAAGTCTGCTTGGCAGGAGATTGTGGATATATTTCCAGAAGAAAACATTACACAGGAACACAAGACAGGTTTAGATAAATATACGTTGCATAAGTAGAGTTAACAATTCTTATGCAGAAATTGCATCCCTCACTACATTATCACTAGGTAACAATTCACCGTTGAATAAAGGTAACAGTTCATCAAATGAAGTTATATTCATTCGGAAGTAGTTATATAACTTGGTGGGGTGTTCTCTCAATTTTGGGTACAGCGTAACAAATGCAACCATGGTTAGTCTGTCATCGATCACAGGATGCACCCACCATCTTCTTTGTCTTCTTTGCCTTGCCTTGTATCAACGGTACAACAACCAAAAACAAGTTAACTCTTCTAACTCGATTGTCGTACTAGTAGAGTTGTCTGGTTTCGCATTTTGCTAACGCGCGCTTAACGCGGTGTTCAACGTCCTCATGTGTACGGTTTCGCATTTTGCTAACGCGCGCTTAACGCGGCGTCTAACGTCCTCATGTGTACAGGCCCTTAGACTAATGCCTTAACATATAATATGCATGAAACAAACAGTTGCGAGTACAATCACTAATCGCTTAAACACATTGTTCTATACAGTAGTAAGCATCGGTGAATAGATAAAAACATATTTCTTTTTCAATAGTTATGTTTATTGGGCAAATCAAATTGACATGAAATAAATAAGTATATTTGGCGAATTGCCACTCATCCCGGTGCAACGAATCCTCCACCCTTGCGTTCTTCTCATCTCCACCAACTCCGAATCGGTTAGCTGTTCGTTGAAACGAGAGGGCAGAAAGACGATTGATCTTTCACTGCCGTTCATTATGTCCAGAACGACAGCGGGACCGAACCTAGTGTCTACCCGCCTGGCATCTAGTATCGGGTAACCGCCCTCGGCTTTCAAGTCCTTAGCCGAGACCCTGGGGTAGTTCAGCAAACACTGCAACGTCTCGAACTTTTGTGCGAGTGACATGGCGCTGTAAAACATGTATTATATTAGGTCCTAGCCAAGATTAATTGAGTTATGTCTGAAACATATGTTAGTACATCTTTATTTTACAGGCATCCCGCAGACCATCTGCGTGGAAGAGAGGCGTTGGCAGCGCGGACCGTGGTGTCTAGAACCAGCCTGCTCTACACAACTTCCGGTTGGACCATCCACCAGCCACCAGCATCATATACAACTACCACCACCACCACCACCACCACCACCACCACCACCACCACCACCACCACCCGCCCTACCAATTCACTACACAACTCCCCACCGTAACCAACCACTGCCACCCACAAATCATATCAGAAATACTCCAACACCCCACAACTCAATACTATAGAGAATCTTAACATCAGCAAAACATTTACAAACACCACCACCACCACCACCACCACCACCACCATCACCACCTCACTACGACATTCTACAGCAAATAATCAATGATTTGAACATTCCAGAAATATATCAATAAAAGAACAAGCGCTTTGGCTTCCCGTCTTTTTTTTCATTTCCCTAAACCATTTAGAACCATACTTGAAAGCACCATATCCTTAAAACTGCACCTCATTGCTAAAATATGCACAAAAGCCAGTAAATTAAAAATAAAAAGTATTACCAAGTGAAAGAGTATTAGTAACGACATAGTACATCAATAAAGGGTGAATTGACAATTTGTATCAAGCTATGAACAAAAACAACTGAATCAACAATAAAAATGGATGAAAAGCAATGAAATATTCACATTATGTTAATAGCAATGTATAAAAAAAATCCACTACGCTTTACCTAGCTATTATAAAAACCTAAACACATCTTAAAACGTAAACTTATTTTAGGTGTAATGAACTGGTAAACAAGAAACATGCAAACCGAAATCGTACTATTTAGGTGTTAAAACCACAATAGCGAAGCAAGTATAGCGAAAACCTTTATCATTACCATTAATTATCCAATCCTTGCATAGCATGTATTGCAACTCACAAATATAAATTATCCTATAAATATATGTTCACATATAGAGCAGTGTAAAAGCTGTAAATAAAAATTAGGTTATGTAACATAAGAGTACCATGATATACAAGAGTAACCAAGATGATACTAAAAATCAGGACACCTGAGCATCACCTGAAAAAGAGTAAATTTAAGAGTATTTTAAAAACTAACACTTACAAATAAGTGAGAACTTGAAGTGCTGCGACTGATGACGACCGTGACGAACAGGCGCACGCGAGCTAGTGTACGCAAGAGCAAAAGCGAACCCCTATTTATGTTAAACCAATCACTGTAGCATGTATGTTGTTGTCTTTGTCAGACATTATCACCCTCTCCGTTCAACTTATGCTCTCTTACGACCACACCCAACCTGTTGCTATCTTTGTCTAGTGTAGTTCCATCTCTCTTGCTCCGCCGACAAAGCAAGCGAAAATTACCACGCCCAAGATATTTGTTGTCTTTGTCAGACATTATCACCCTCTCCGTTCAACTTATGCTCTCTTACGACCACACCCAACCTGTTGCTATCTTTGTCTAGTATAGTTCCATCTCTCTTGCTCCGCCGACAAAGCAAGCGAAAATTACCACGCCCAAGATATTTGTTGTCTTTGTCAGTCATTATCACCCTCTCTGTTCATCTTATGCTCTCTTATGACCACACCCAACCTGTTGCTATCTTTGTCTAGTGTAGTTCCATCTCTCTTGCTCCACCGACAAAGCAAGCGAAAATTACCACGCCCAAGATATTTGTTGTCTTTGTCAGACATTATCACCCTCTCCGTTCAACTTATGCTCTCTTATGACCACACCCAACCTGTTGCTATCTCTGTCTAGTAGTTCCATCTCTCTTGCTCCACCGACAAAGCAAGCGAAAATTACCACGCCCAAGATATTTGTTGTCTCTGTCTTACCCTCTCACTTGCTCACATAAACATACTCAAGCCAACGCCCATTTGCTGTCTCTTTCTTACATCCACCCTCTCACTTACCCACATAGACAAGTAAAGCTTTAGCCAACACCCTGTTGTTATCTTTGTTTGCTAGTACCAGCTCTCTCACTCCACCAACAAAGCAAGTCGACTACGCCCAAGATATTTGTTGTCTCTCACCTACCCTCTCCCTCGCTCATATAGACAAGTAATGCGGTGGCCAACGCCCGTTGTCTCCATCTTACCCTCTCACTTGCTCACATAGACAAGTAATGTTGTGGCCAACGCCCGTCACACCTACCCTCTCACTCTCACACATAGACAAGTAATGCTGTGGCCAACGCCCTATGTATGTCTCACTCGCACAACCCCTGAGGAGGATTTTCGTCCTTATAAGCAGCCTCTGGTAGAGTGTTTGGCACAGTTCACCAGTTCGCTTACAATTGTCCACATGGGACAATGTTCGTGTGCGCAGTGTGCCGAGAGGCTTATTTCCGGACCGTTATCGCTCGCGATAAACACCAACAAATATGTTTGGCGCTTACTAATTTTTACACACCGCCTATCCAGTTGATTGAAGAACCGCAGGCTAGGAGCTCTTCACCTGTGACTACAACTACCACTGCTGCTGCCGCTGTCGCCGTCACTGCTACCACCTCACGGGACTCACAAACACATCTTCACCACCGAGCAGGGGGCAGCGTCGTGTCTACACACCAGGCTCAGTCCAACGTATCTACTGCTACACAAAGAAGAAGGCCCGCCGCCGCCGAGACCTCTGCGATGGCCAGCAAACTATTGAAGCTACAAAAGAAGAAAGAAAAATCATCGCCGCCGGATCAGGATGAACCAAGGATGGCAACCCCTCTTAACAACGAGCCACCGTTACCTGTGAACGACACGTCCACCGCAGCATCGACGTCGAGCACTGCAGCGGACCAAAACAGCATACCAGTACTCACGTGGGAATTGAAGAAAGCTCTTCATACGGCCCGAGACTACGTAATAAAAAACCAGGATGGAAAGTTTACAGAATTATCTACATTCGTTGAGGCTGCGTTGCAAACGGTAAAACATATTTTAACCAGAGAAATGGACATAACAAGATCACTCAAATTTAATCTGGTTCTCGAAGCAATTTATGAACATCCCGAAGAAGGGCAGATAGACACGAGGAATTTTAAAACTCGATCCCGGATGCTGTTCGCCGAGTCCGACGACTTGGACACTCAACTTCAAAGAGACGGTGCGAAACTTTTGCAAGAGGAAGAAGAGGCCGACGCCCAGAGGAGCGGATGGATCTTCATCAATGTTAAGTGTTTAACTTTACGTGTAAGTAAGTTTGTTTATAAGGAACCTAGAGGTTCTAGTTATGTTCCACTGCCCCCCAAATTAGCAAAACGAAACGCATGTGTCAATGTTGTTAATGATGATGATCGTTGTTTTATTTATAGTATGCTTACAAAGCACATCCCAAATGTAAAGCATAACTCTTTACTAACTGAAAAATCGTTTGAAAATCTAATGAATAGATACAACTTTGAGGGTCTTCAATTTCCATTGAATGTTAGTCAGATTAAAATATTTGAAAAGCAAAACCCAAATGTCTCTATCAATGTATTCGAATTTAATAGCGACAACAAAGTGGCTCCCCTGCGCGTAGTAGACGAGTTAAATGACCATACAGATCTTCTCTTGCTTCACGGAAGAGACAATGTGTCCCACTTTGTTTACATCCAAGATTTTGTCAAGCTTATTCAAAAGCAAATTACAAAAAGCACAAATAAAATAGTAGTGTGTAAACGTTGTACTCAGTATAAAGAGCTTAGAGATTGTAAGCCCAATGCAGAATCGTGGTTGAAAAATCATTTAACACTCTGTGGCAAACATAAACCAACTGAAATCAAACTTCCCACCATAGGAAGAAATACTTCAAAGTATCAAAATGTAGAAGCTCAAATAAAAGTTCCTATCATAGTGTGTGCTGACTTTGAGTCCACCCTGAAACCCGTTAACACAGATGACACTGATTATGATGGAAAAACTTATCAAAAACATTTAGCAAATAGTTTCTGTACACTAACCACCTCTACATACAGTAGTGATATTCTTGAAGAATACGGAATCAGTACAGAACCGTTTTTGTATAGAGGACCCGATGCCGGAGCTAGATTTCTTTTGCATTTAAAAAATCTCGCCGACCGAGTTGCAGTATTGTATTAGTAGTAAGGAGGGGCCGGTTCTGCGCCATGAGGGGTATGAGGGGTATGAATTTCCTAACAGTCCTGTATCCCTATTTTTAGCCGGTTTTTTGGTGATTTTTGTCTACTTTTTGGCAATTTTACAGCACTTTTCAGGATTCCGAGGCATAAAAACCTGATAGAGGAGGGTGACTGCGCCATGAGGGGGTGTGAGGGGTATGAATTTCCTAACAGTCCTATAGACCTATTTTAACCGGTTTTCGGTGATTTTTGCCTACTTTTTGGCAATTTTACAGCACTTTTCAGGAATTCGGAGGCATAAAAACCTGATAGAGGAGGGTGACTGCGCCATGAGATGGTACGAATTTCCTAACAGTCCTACGTAAGGACTAGTCCCGTGTAAGGACTATTGTATTTAGATAGTCCCGCGCAAGGACTAGTCCCGCTTGCTATTGTATTTAAATGGTCCTACACAAGGACTAGTCCCGCCTGCTATCGTATTTAGATGGTCCTGTGTGGGGACTAGTCCCGCGTGGGGAATATTATATTCAGATGGTCCCGCATGAGGACTAGTCCTGTGCAAGGACTGTTGAATTTAAATAGTTCGTCGTGGGGATTGTTGTATTTTAATGGTCCGGGGACTATTGTATTTAAATGGTCCTGCAAAGCCCTAACACCTAGCAGCTAAGGCTTTGACCTGTGAATAGAGCCTATTAGCCACCAGCTTAGACCTAATGTGTTGGACCTAAGGTCTAAGCCTAAGGCATTACACCTGAGTAGAGAGCTCTAAAACGAAGCAGCTAAGGCTTTGACCTGTGAATAGGGCCTATTAGCTAAGAGCTTAGACCTAATGTGGTACACCTAAGTAAATAGTCCGTTGTGGGGATTGTTGTATTTTAATGGTCCGGGGACTATTGTATTTAAATGGTCCTGCAAAGCCCTAACACCTAGCAGCTGAGGCTTTGACCTGTAAATAGAGCCTATTAGCCACCAGCTTAGACCTAATGTGTTGGACCTATGGTCTAAGCCTAAGGCATTACTCCTGAGTAGAAAGCCCTATAACCTAGCAGCTAAGGCTTTGACCTGTGATTAGAGCCTATTAGCCACCAGCTTAGACCTAATGTGATGGACCTAAGGTCTAAACCTAAGGAATTACACCTGAGTAGAAAGCCCTATAACCTACCAGGCTTTGACCTGTGAATAGGACCTATTAGCCAACAGCCTGGACCTAATGTGTTGGGACTAAGATGTAAACCTAAGGCCTTACACCTGGGTCCAAAGCCCTAAAACCTAGCAGCTAAGGTTTGGACCTGTGAATAGGACCATTTAGCCAACAGCCTAGACCTATGTGTTGGACCTAAGATGTAAACCTAAGGGCTTACACCTGGTACTTAAGACCAAATGCCTTAGACCAGATTAAATCCTTAGACCAACGATCTAATTCCATAGACCCAAGGCCTTAAACTTAGGTCTTAAAACCTAGCAGCTAAGGCTTTGGCCTGTGAATAGGACCTATTAGCCTTTACCTTAGACCTAATGTGTTGAGCCTAAGATCTAAACCTAAGGCCTTACACCTGAGTCCAAAGCCCTAAAACCTAGCAGCTAAGGCTTTGCCTTGTGAATAGGGCCTATTATACACCAGCTTAGGCCTTATGTGTTGGACATAAAATTTAACCTAAGGCCTTATACCTAAATCCAAAGCCCTAAAACCTATCATCTAAGGCTTTGACCTGTGAATAGGACCTATTAGCCATTAGCTTATGAGTTGGACCTAAGATCTTAGACTAACTCCTTACACCCGAGTCCAAAACCATAAAACCCAGCAGCTAAGGCTATGACCTGTAATTGGGCCTATTAGCCAACAGCTTAGACCTAATGTGTTGCACCTAAGATCTAAACCCAAGGCCTTACACGTAAGTGCAAAGCCCCAAAACCTGGCAGCCAAGGCTATGGCCTGTGAATAGGGCCTATTAGCCACCAGCTTAGACCTAATGTGTTGCACCTAAGATCTAAAACTAAGGCCTTACACGTAAGTGCAAAGCCCCAAAACCTAGCAGCCAATTCTATGGCCTGCGAATAGGGCCTATTAGCCACCATCTTACACCTAATGTGTTGCACCTAAGATCTAAACCTAAGGCCTTACATGTAAGTGCAAAGCCCCAAAACCAAGCAGCCAAGGCTATGGCCTGTGAATAGGGCCTTTAGACACCAACTTACACCTAATGTGTTGCACCTAAGATCTAAACCTAAGGCCTTACATGTAAGTGCAAAGCCCAAAAACCTAGCAGCTAAGGCTTTGCCTTGTGAATAGGGCCTATTATACACCAGCTTAGGCCTAATGTGTTGGACATAAAATTTAACCTAAGGCCTTATACCTAAATCCAAAGCCCTAAAACCTATCAGCTAAGGCTTTGACCTGTGAATAGGACCTATTAGCCTTTACATTACACCTAATGTGTTGATCCTAAGATATAAAACTAAGGCCTTACAGCTGAATCCAAAGCCCTAAAACCTAGCAGCTAAGGCTATGACCTGTGATTAGGCCTATTAGCCAACAGCTTAGACATAATGTGTTGCACCTAAGATCTAAACCTAAGGCCTTACACGTAAGTGCAAAGCCCCAAAACCTGGCAGCCAAGGCTATGACCTGTGAATAGGGCCTATTAGCCACCAGCTTACACCTAATGTGTTGCACCTAAGATCTAAACCTAAGGCCTTACACGTAAGTGCAAAGCCCCAAAACCTAGCAGCTAAGGCTATGGCCTGTGAATAGGGCCTATTAACCACCGGCTTACACCTAATGTGTTGCACCTAAGATCTAAACCTAAGGCCTTACACGTAAGTGTAAAGCCCCAAAACCTAGCAGCTAAGGCTATGGCCTGTGAATAGGGCCTTTAGCCACCAGCTTACACCTAATCTGTTGCACTTAAGATCTAAACCTAAGGCCTTACACGTAAGTGCAAAGCCCCAAAACCTGGCAGCCAAGGCTATGGCCTGTGAATAGGGCCTATTAGCCACCAGCTTATACCTAATGTGTTGGACCAAATATCCAAACCTAAGGCCTGACACCTTAGTACAAAGCCATTAAACCTAGCAGCTAAGACTTTTACCTGTGAATACTACCTATTAGCCAAAAGCTTACACCTAATGTGTTGCACCTAAGATCTAAACCTAAGGCTTTACACCTGGTTCCTAGGACCAAATACCTTAGACTAGACTAAATCCTTAGCCCAAAGATCTAATTCCATAGACCCGAGGCTTATACTTGGGCCCGAAAACCTATCAGCTATGACCTGTGAATAGGACCTATTAGCCATTAGCTTAGACCTAATGTGTTGGACCTAAGGTATAAGCCTAAGGTCTTACACCTGGTTCCTAAGACAAAAACCTTAGACTACACCAATTCCAAGACCTATGATCTAATTCCTTAGACACGAGGCCTTAGACTTAAGACCTAAGACCTAGCAGCTGAAGTGACCTATGAGCCATTAGCCTAGAACTAATGAATTAGACCTAAGATCTAAATCTGGGGCCTTACACTAACTCCAAAGTCCAAACACCTTAGACTAGACTAATTCCTTAAACCCAAGATCTAACTCCTAATACCCAAGGCCTTAGACTTAAGACCTAAAAATCTACAAGGGTCCGCGATTCACAGCCCCTCATGTATTGAGCAAACATTAGGCAACGAGGTCTTATTTATTTGATTTTAAAATCATGATCAGCTACGGTTGACAGATTCAGATTTTGGTGATTTTGGTGTCCAAAGACCAACCTCCATCCATCTTACCCAACTCCTAAGGCCCTACCGCATAGACTTGACCCAAGACCTAAGGCTATACACCGTAGTCTAGGCTTGAAGTTTGTTAGACCCAAGACCGAGGCCATAGAGTTAAGACCTGAAAACTTACAAGGGAGTCGCGATTCACGACCTCCCCTGAACGGAACACCGTGGTCAAGGGCCTTACACCATGGTCTAGGCTTTTAAGCTATTATACCCAAGACCTAAAGCTCTACACCATGTTCTAGACCCAAGATCTAAGGCCTGAGGTCTAGGCCTTTAGGTTCTTAGCCCCAAGATCTAAGGCCCGTGGTCTAGGCCTTTAGGTTCTTATCCCCAAGATCTAAGGCCCGTGGTCTAGGCATTTAGGTTCTTAGCCCCTAGATATCAGGCCCGTGGTCTAGGCATTTAGGTTCTTAGATCCAAGACCTAAGGCTCAACATCATGGTCTAGACCCTAAACATAAGGGTTGTGATCTAAATCTTTAATTTCTTATCAAGACATAATACCTCACACCATTGTCTAGACCCAAGACCTAAGGCCTGTGGACTAGGCCTTTAGGTTCTTAGACCTAAGGCCGTACACAATGGTCTAGACCCCAGACCTAAGCTCCGTGGACTAGGCCTTTAGGTTCTTTGACCCAAGACCTAAGACCATGCACCATGTTCTAATACTCGTTTGAAAGGCGGTCGGAACCAAGACCTAAGGCCCTTCACCATGGTCTATATCCCCAAGACCTAAGGCTATATACCCGTGGTCCTTATGCTATACGCCGTGGTCTAAGATCCTAGACACAATTTCTAATTCCATCATGGTCTAGATCCTTAAACCCTAAGGCCCTCCACGATGAACTAGTATTCATCTTAAACCGTGTGCAGTTGTGATTGTTTCGTCTCTAGCTAGAGAAAACTCGGCCTTTAAGTTCTTAGACCTAAGACCTAAAGCCATACACCGTGGTATAGGCTTTTATTTTGTTAGACCCAAGACCTAAGGTCATACGCCGTGGACTAGGCATTTTAGCTCTTAGTCCCAAGACCTAAAGCCATATACCGCGGGCTAGGGTTTTAAGCTCTGAGACCCAAGACCTAAGGCCTTGCACCGTTTTCTAGGCTTTTAAGTATTTAGACCCAAGGCCTAAGGCCCTACACCATGGTCTAGTTTTTTAAGCTCTTAGACCCAAGACTTAGGGCCAGACACCACGGTATAGGCTTTTAAGTACTTAGACCCAAGACCTAAGGCCATAAAGTAAAGACCTGAAGACTTACAAGGGAGTCGCGATTCACGACCCCTGAACAGACACTGTGGACCCAAGACCTAAGGCCATACACCGTGGTCTAGACTTTTAGTACTTAGACACCAAGACCTAAGGCCCTACACCGTGGTCTAGGCTTTTAAGCTCTTATACCCAAGACCTAAGGCAATAAACCATGGTCTATGCTTTTAAGCTCTTAGACTCAAGCCCTAAGGCGTTCCACATGGGTTAGACTCAAGACCCAAGGGCATACACACTGGTCTATGCTTTTAAGTACTTAGGCCAAGACCTAAAGTCATAAACCGTGTGCTAGGCTTTTAAGCACTTAAACTCAATGCCTAAGGCGGTCCGCATGGGCTAGACTTAAGACCTAAGGTCATACACCCTGGTCTAGGCTTTTAAGTACTTAGACCCAAGACCTAAGGCCATAAACCGTTTTCTAGGCTTTTAAGCTCTTAGACTCAAGACCTAAGGCCATACACCGTGGTCTAGGCTTTTAAGTACTTAGACCCAAGACCAAAGGCCATACACCGTGGTCTAGGCTTTTAAGTACTTAGCCCAAGACCTAAGGCCATACACCGTAGTCTAGGCTTTTAAGATTTTATACCCAAGACCTAAGGCCCTACACCGTGGGCTAGGCTTTAAAGCTCTTAGACCCAAGACCTAAAACCATAGGGTCAAGACTTGAAAACTTACAAGTTAATCACAATTCACGATCCCCGAACAGACACCGTGGTCTAGACCCAATACTTAAGGCCCTACACCTAGGTCTAGACCCAATCCCTAAGGTCCTTCACCATGATCTAGACCCTAAGACCAAAGGCCTTACACTATGGTCTAGTACTCGGCATAAACCGTTTGCAGTTGTGGTTGTTTCATCTATGGCTAGAGGTAAGTCGGCCTCTAAGTTCTTAGACCCTAAGACCAAAGGTCTTATACCACGGTCTAGTACTCGGCATAAGCCATGTGCAGTTGTGGTTGTTTCATCTATAGCTAGAGGAAAGTCCTAAGTTATTAGACCCTAAGACCAAAGGCCTTACACCATGGTCTAGTACTCAGCATAAACTGTTTTGCAGTTGTGGTTGTTTCATCTATAACTAAAGGTAAGTCGGCCTCTAGGTTCTTAGACCCCAAGACCAAAGGCCTTACATCATGGTCTAGTATTCCTCTTAAGCCGTGTGCAGTGGTTAATTTGTCTATACTTAGAAGAAAGTTGGCCTTTAAGTTCTTAGACCCTAGACCTAAGACCCTACACCCATGGACTACAACCTGGACCTAAGGCCACATCCCGAGGTTTTGTACTCGTTTAAAAACCGTGTGCAGTTGTGGTTGTTTCATCTATAGCTGGGCGAAGATTGGCCTTTAATAACTGTGTGCAGTTATTACTGTTTCGTCTCGAAAAAGAGAATGTTTATGCTTTTACACCACAACTTAGAACGAAAAACCCATGGTCTTTATTCCTAAAACCTAGGACCTTAGACCGATACCCTAGGACATAAGGGCTTAGACTTATTGCTTTAGATCTAGGGCAAAAGGAATTTAAATGAGGACCTAAGGCCTCATAATTTAGACCAACCCCAATCCCAAGCATTTAAGGCATTATTACCATGGACCTGTAAGTATATGACCTTAAACTTTTGACCTAAGACCAAAGACTTTAACATAAGTCTTAAGCCCTAAGACCCTACCCCCATGGGCTAGTACTGGTCCTACACCATGAGGGACCGTGTAAAATGGCGTGCATAAAGCCAATCACATGGATTATTTGAAAGCCCAGGGCACATGAACACCTGTGTTTGCTGTTGGGCGTTTTTTATGATTTGCGCTTTTGGGCGTTCTGCAAACTCGACGCGGAAATTACGATCGCAGACGTAAATTATTAAAAAAACATCGTGTACACATCGATTTTGAAAAACGATCGTACACGTCGATTATTTTAAACAGCGTCTGGGCATCGATTCTAAAAAACGTTTGCAGACGTTAATTTAAAAAAAAAACATCGTCTACACATCAATTTTCAAAAAACGATGTGTACACGTTAATTTTTAAAAAACATCGTCTACAGATCGATTTTCAAAAACGATGTGTACACGTTAATTTTTAAAAACATTGTTTACACATCGATTTTAATAAACGTCGCGACGATTTTTAAAATCGATGTGTAAACGATGTTTTTTAAAAATTAACGTGTACACATCGTTTTTGAAAATCGATCTGTAGACGATGTTTTAAAAATTAACGTGTACACATCGTTTTTGAAAATCGATGTGTAGACGATTTTTTTTTTTTTTTAAATTAACGTCTGCAAACGTTTTTTTAGAATCGATGCCCAGACGCTGTTTAAAATAATCGACGTGTACGATCGTTTTTCAAAATCGATGTGTACACGATGTTTTTTTAATAATTTATCGATCGTAATTTCCGCGTCGAGTTTGCAGAACGCCCAAAAGCGCAAATCATAAAAACGCCCAACAGCAAAACACAGGTGTTCATGTGCCCTGGGCTTTCAAATAATCCATGTGATTGGCTTTATGCACGCCATTTTACACGGTCCCTCATGGTGTAGGACCAGTACTAGCCCATGGGGTAGGGTCTTAGGGCTTAAGACTTATGTTAAAGTCTTTGGTCTTAGGTCAAAAGTTTAAGGTCATATACTTACAGGTCCATGGTATAATGCCTTAAATGCTTGGGATTGGGGTTGGTCTAAATTATGAGGCCTTAGGTCCTCATTTAAATTCCTTTTGCCCTAGATCTAAAGCAATAAGTCTAAGCCCTTATGTCCTAGGGTATCGGTCTAAGGTCCTAGGTTTTAGGAATAAGACCATGGGTTTTCGTTCTAAGTTGTGGTGTAAAAGCATAAACATTCTCTTTTTCGAGACGAAACAGTAATAACTGCACACAGTTATTAAAGGCCAATCTTCGCCCAGCTATAGATGAAACAACCACAACTGCACACGGTTTTAAACGAGTACAAAACCTCGGGATGTGGCCTTAGGTCCAGGTTGTAGTCCATGGGGTGTAGGGTCTTAGGTCTAGGGTCTAAGAACTTAAAGGCCAACTTTCTTCTAAGTATAGACAAATTAACCACTGCACACGGCTTAAGAGGAATACTAGACCATGATGTAAGGCCTTTGGTCTTGGGGTCTAAGAACCTAGAGGCCGACTTACCTTTAGTTATAGATGAAACAACCACAACTGCAAAACAGTTTTATGCTGAGTACTAGACCATGGGTGTAAGGCCTTTGGTCTTAGGGTCTAATAACTTAGGACTTTCCTCTAGCTATAGATGAAACAACCACAACTGCACATGGCTTATGCCGAGTACTAGACCGTGGTATAAAGACCTTTGGTCTTAGGGTCTAAGAACTTAGAGGCCGACTTACCTCTAGCCATAGATGAAACAACCACAACTGCAAACGGTTTATGCCGAGTACTAGACCATAGTGTAAGGCCTTTGGTCTTAGGGTCTAGATCATGGTGAAGGACCTTAGGGATTGGGTCTAGACCTAGGTGTAGGGCCTTAAGTATTGGGTCTAGACCACGGTGTCTGTTCGGGGATCGTGAATTGCGATTAACTTGTAAGTTTTCAAGTCTTGACCCTATGGTTTTAGGTCTTGGGTCTAAGAGCTTTAAAGCCTAGCCCACGGTGTAGGGCCTTAGGTCTTGGGTATAAAATCTTAAAAGCCTAGACTACGGTGTATGGCCTTAGGTCTTGGGCTAAGTACTTAAAAGCCTAGACCACGGTGTATGGCCTTTGGTCTTGGGTCTAAGTACTTAAAAGCCTAGACCACGGTGTATGGCCTTAGGTCTTGAGTCTAAGAGCTTAAAAGCCTAGAAAAACGGTTTATGGCCTTAGGTCTTGGGTCTAAGTACTTAAAAGCCTAGACCAGGGTGTATGACCTTAGGTCTTAAGTCTAGCCCATGCGGACCGCCTTAGGCATTGAGTTTAAGTGCTTAAAAGCCTAGCACACGGTTTATGACTTTAGGTCTTGGCCTAAGTACTTAAAAGCATAGACCAGTGTGTATGCCCTTGGGTCCTTGAGTCTAACCCATGTGGAACGCCTTAGGGCTTGAGTCTAAGAGCTTAAAAGCATAGACCATGGTTTATTGCCTTAGGTCTTGGGTATAAGAGCTTAAAAGCCTAGACCACGGTGTAGGGCCTTAGGTCTTGGTGTCTAAGTACTAAAAGTCTAGACCACGGTGTATGGCCTTAGGGTCTTGGGTCCACAGTGTCTGTTCAGGGGTCGTGAATCGCGACTCCCTTGTAAGTCTTCAGGTCTTTACTTTATGGCCTTAGGTCTTGGGTCTAAGTACTTAAAAGCCTATACCGTGGTGTCTGGCCCTAAGTCTTGGGTCTAAGAGCTTAAAAAAACTAGACCATGGTGTAGGGCCTTAGGCCTTGGGTCTAAATACTTAAAAGCCTAGAAAACGGTGCAAGGCCTTAGGTCTTGGGTCTCAGAGCTTAAAAACCCTAGCCCGCGGTATATGGCTTTAGGTCTTGAGGACTAAGAGCTAAAATGCCTAGTCCACGGCGTATGACCTTAGGTCTTGGGGTCTAACAAAATAAAAGCCTATACCACGGTGTATGGCTTTAGGTCTTAGGCCGAGTTTTCTCTAGCTAGAGACGAAACAATCACAACTGCACACGGTTTAAGATGAATACTAGTTCATCGTGGAGGGCCTTAGGGTTTAAGGATCTAGACCATGATGGAATTAGAAATTGTGTCTAGGATCTTAGACCACGGCGTATAGCATAAGGACCACGGGTATATAGTCTTAGGTCTTGGGGATATAGACCATGGTGAAGGGCCTTAGGTCTTGGTTCCGACCGCCTTTCAAACGAGTATTAGAACATGGTGCATGGTCTTAGGTCTTGGGTCAAAGAACCTAAAGGCCTAGTCCACGGAGCTTAGGTCTTGGGTCTAGACCATTGTGTACGGCCTTAGGTCTAAGAACCTAAAGGCCTAGTCCACAGGCCTTAGGTCTTGGGTCTAGACAATGGTGTGAGGTATTATGTCTTGATAAGAAATTAAAGATTTAGATCACAACCCTTATGTTTAGGGTCTAGACCATGATGTTGAGCCTTAGGTCTTGGATCTAAGAACCTAAAGACCTAGACCACGTGCCTGATATCTAGGGGCTAAGAACCTAAATGCTTAGACCACGGGCCTTAGATCTTGGGGATAAGAACCTAAAGGCCTAGACCACGGGCCTTAGATCTTGGGGCTAAGAACCTAAAGGCCTAGACCTCAGGCCTTAGATCTTGGGTCTAGAACATGGTGTAGAGCTTTAGGTCTTGGGTATAATAGCTTAAAAGCCTAGACCATGGTGTAAGGCCCTTGACCACGGTGTTCCGTTCAGGGGAGGTCGTGAATCGCGACTCCCTTGTAAGTTTTCAGGTCTTAACTCTATGGCCTCGGTCTTGGGTCTAACAAACTTCAAGCCTAGACTACGGTGTATAGCCTTAGGTCTTGGGTCAAGTCTATGCGGTAGGGCCTTAGGAGTTGGGTAAGATGGATGGAGGTTGGTCTTTGGACACCAAAATCACCAAAATCTGAATCTGTCAACCGTAGCTGATCATGATTTTAAAATCAAATAAATAAGACCTCGTTGCCTAATGTTTGCTCAATACATGAGGGGCTGTGAATCGCGGACCCTTGTAGATTTTTAGGTCTTAAGTCTAAGGCCTTGGGTATTAGGAATTAGATCTTGGGTTTAAGGAATTAGTCTAGTCTAAGGTGTTTGGACTTTGGAGTTAGTGTAAGGCCCCAGATTTAGATCTTAGGTCTAATTCATTAGTTCTAGGCTAATGGCTCATAGGTCACTTCAGCTGCTAGGTCTTAGGTCTTAAGTCTAAGGCCTCGTGTCTAAGGAATTAGATCATAGGTCTTGGAATTGGTGTAGTCTAAGGTTTTGGTCTTAGGAACCAGGTGTAAGACCTTAGGCTTATATCTTAGGTCCAACACATTAGGTCTAAGCTAATGGCTAATAGGTCCTATTCACAGGTCATAGCTGATAGGTTTTCGGGCCCAAGTATAAGCCTCGGGTCTATGGAATTAGATCTTTGGGCTAAGGATTTAGTCTAGTCTAAGGTATTTGGTCCTAGGAACCAGGTGTAAAGCCTTAGGTTTAGATCTTAGGTGCAACACATTAGGTGTAAGCTTTTGGCTAATAGGTAGTATTCACAGGTAAAAGTCTTAGCTGCTAGGTTTAATGGCTTTGTACTAAGGTGTCAGGCCTTAGGTTTGGATATTTGGTCCAACACATTAGGTCTAAGCTGGTGGCTAATAGGCCCTATTCACAGGCCATAGCCTTGGCTGCCAGGTTTTGGGGCTTTGCACTTACGTGTAAGGCCTTAGGTTTAGATCTTAAGTGCAACAGATTAGGTGTAAGCTGGTGGCTAAAGGCCCTATTCACAGGCCATAGCCTTAGCTGCTAGGTTTTGGGGCTTTGCACTTACGTGTAAGGCCTTAGGTTTAGATCTTAGGTGCAACACATTAGGTGTAAGCCGGTGGTTAATAGGCCCTATTCACAGGCCATAGCCTTAGCTGCTAGGTTTTGGGGCTTTGCACTTACGTGTAAGACCTTAGGTTTAAATCTTAGGTGCAACACATTAGGTGTAAGCTGGTGGCTAATAGGCCCTATTCACAGGTCATAGCCTTGGCTGCCAGGTTTTGGGGCTTTGCACTTACGTGTAAGGCCTTAGGTTTAGATCTTAGGTGCAACACATTAGGTCTAAGCTGTTGGCTAATAGGCCTAATCACAGGTCATAGCCTTAGCTGCTAGGTTTTAGGGCTTTGGACTCGGCTGTAAGGCCTTAGTTTTATATCTTAGGCTCAACACATTAGGTGTAATGTAAAGGCTAATAGGTCCTATTCACAGGTCAAAGCCTTAGCTGATAGGTTTTAGGGCTTTGGATTTAGGTATAAGGCCTTAGGTTAAATTTTATGTCCAACACATTAGGCCTAAGCTGGTGTATAATAGGCCCTATTCACAAGGCAAAGCCTTAGCTGCTAGGTTTTTGGGCTTTGCACTTACATGTAAGGCCTTAGGTTTAGATCTTAGGTGCAACACATTAGGTGTAAGCTGGTGGCTAATAGGCCCTATTCGCAGGCCATAGAATTGGCTGCTAGGTTTTGGGGCTTTGCACTTACGTGTAAGGCCTTAGTTTTAGATCTTAGGTGCAACACATTAGGTCTAAGCTGGTGGCTAATAGGCCCTATTCACAGGCCATAGCCTTGGCTGCCAGGTTTTGGGGCTTTGCACTTACGTGTAAGGCCTTGGGTTTAGATCTTAAGTGCAACACATTAGGTCTAAGCTGGTGGCTAATAGGCCCTATTCACAGGCCATAGCCTTGGCTGCCAGGTTTTGGGGCTTTGCACTTACGTGTAAGGCCTTAGGTTTAGATCTTAGGCTCAACACATTAGGTCTAAGGTAAAGGCTAATAGGTCCTATTCACAGGCCAAAGCCTTAGCTGCTAGGTTTTAAGACCTAAGTTTAAGGCCTTGGGTCTATGGAATTAGATCGTTGGTCTAAGGATTTAATCTGGTCTAAGGCATTTGGTCTTAAGTACCAGGTGTAAGCCCTTAGGTTTACATCTTAGGTCCAACACATAGGTCTAGGCTGTTGGCTAAATGGTCCTATTCACAGGTCCAAACCTTAGCTGCTAGGTTTTAGGGCTTTGGACCCAGGTGTAAGGCCTTAGGTTTACATCTTAGTCCCAACACATTAGGTCCAGGCTGTTGGCTAATAGGTCCTATTCACAGGTCAAAGCCTGGTAGGTTATAGGGCTTTCTACTCAGGTGTAATTCCTTAGGTTTAGACCTTAGGTCCATCACATTAGGTCTAAGCTGGTGGCTAATAGGCTCTAATCACAGGTCAAAGCCTTAGCTGCTAGGTTATAGGGCTTTCTACTCAGGAGTAATGCCTTAGGCTTAGACCATAGGTCCAACACATTAGGTCTAAGCTGGTGGCTAATAGGCTCTATTTACAGGTCAAAGCCTCAGCTGCTAGGTGTTAGGGCTTTGCAGGACCATTTAAATACAATAGTCCCCCGGACCATTAAAATACAACAATCCCCACAACGGACTATTTACTTAGGTGTACCACATTAGGTCTAAGCTCTTAGCTAATAGGCCCTATTCACAGGTCAAAGCCTTAGCTGCTTCGTTTTAGAGCTCTCTACTCAGGTGTAATGCCTTAGGCTTAGACCTTAGGTCCAACACATTAGGTCTAAGCTGGTGGCTAATAGGCTCTATTCACAGGTCAAAGCCTTAGCTGCTAGGTGTTAGGGCTTTGCAGGACCATTTAAATACAATAGTCCCCGGACCATTAAAATACAACAATCCCCACGACGAACTATTTAAATTCAACAGTCCTTGCACAGGACTAGTCCTCATGCGGGACCATCTGAATATAATATTCCCCACGCGGGACTAGTCCCCACACAGGACCATCTAAATACGATAGCAGGCGGGACTAGTCCTTGTGTAGGACCATTTAAATACAATAACAAGCGGGACTAGTCCTTGCGCGGGACTATCTAAATACAATAGTCCTTACACGGGACTAGTCCTTACGTAGGACTGTTAGGAAATTCGTACCATCTCATGGCACAGTCACCCTCCTCTATCAGGTTTTTATGCCTCCGAATTCCTGAAAAGTGCTGTAAAATTGCCAAAAAGTAGGCAAAAATCACCGAAAACCGGTTAAAATAGGTCTATAGGACTGTTAGGAAATTCATACCCCTCACACCCCCTCATGGCGCAGTCACCCTCCTCTATCAGGTTTTTATGCCTCGGAATCCTAAAAAGTGCTGTAAAATTGCCAAAAAGTAGACAAAAATCACCAAAAAACCGGCTAAAAATAGGGCTACAGGACTGTTAGGAAATTCATACCCCTCATACCCCTCATGGCGCAGAACCGGCCCCTCCTTACTACTTGTATTCTTGTAATAAGCCCATTAGCATGACTGAAGAGCAGCGTATACGACACGAAGAGGCTATGGAATGTGAACTTTGCAAGAGAATGTTTAGTGAATTTAATACAGACACAACCAAGTGTGCCGATCACGACAATATAACATCCGAATTTAGGTATTCATTGTGTAACCGATGTAATCTAAGATGCCAACCGCCCAACTTCATTCCCATCTGGATTCATAACCTCTCATCCTACGATCAAGCTCGACAACCTGAGTTGACAACCAAATAAATCCAAGTTGTTGACCAAATAAATGCACGTTTACACCAGATTGACAACCAAAATTGGTTTATTGAATTATTCTATACTACACTGGTTGTCAACCAGATTTTGGTCGTCAACCTAAATTTGGTCATCAATCTAATGAGTTGCTGTTGCGTTTACACTGAGATATCAAAAATGGTTGACAACTTTTGGTCGACAACTGCAGTGTAAACGCGCCTTAAGATGCCAACCGCCCAACTTCATTCCCATCTGGATTCATAACCTCTCATCCTACGATCAAGCTTTCATCATTTCAAATTTGAACGTTTTAAAAGGATGTGAAGTTAAAATGATTCCTTCGAATAAGGAAAAAATTATTAGCATCTCAATAAAAGTGGGAGAGATTTACTTACGTTTTTTAGACTCTTACAGAATGATGTCTGCTAGTTTGGATGAATTAACGAAAAACCTCCCTCCCTCTGATTTTATCGAAAGCTCCAAACTAGTCCCGCCTGAACATTTTGATTTAATTAAAAGGAAAGGGTTATACCCATATGATTATATCACATCAGAAGATAAATTCCTTGAAACCAGTCTCCCTCCTAGAGAAGCTTTTAAGAACAAGCTTAATGATAGTGAAATCAGTGAAGATGATTACGCTCACGCTTGCCGTGTATGGGAGGTTTTCAAATGTAAGAATCTTGGTGATTACCACGATAAATACCTCCTGTTAGATGTTTGTTTGTTAACCGACATTTTCAATTCATTTCGCTCTATTTGTTACAAACACTATAAATTGGACGTAGCCCACTACTGGACAGCACCATCCCTTACTTGGCAGGCGATGTTGAAACATACGGGAATCGTTCTCGAGCTAATGACTGACTACGACATGGTACTTATGGTTGAAGCTTCAATCAGAGGTGGACTAGTACAGAGTAGCCTAAGATATTGTAAAGCTAACAACCAGCTTTTAGAACGTTCAACTGACTACAATAGCAACGACCCCACTAGCTGGCTCCTCTATATTGACTGTAATAACTTGTATGGGTTCAGCTTGTCACAGCCACTTCCCACTGGAAACTTTAAATTCGAAGACAACCCAGAACAGGTAGACTGGTCCAACCTCCCTGCAGAATCACCCTTTGGCTATATTTTAGAATTTGACTGCTATGCCCCTCATAGTGTTCACGATAAACTGAACGATCTTCCCCCTTTGCCAGAAAAGTTAGTGCCACCTAACGGTAAAGTGCCAAAGCTGATGGCAACACTAAATAAAAAGGAACGGTACATTGCTCACTACCGCATCGTACAGCAGGTGCAAAAGCTTGGTTTGCGTGTTACAAAGGTCCACAGAGTGTTAAAATTTTCCCAGTCTCCGTGGATGAAACAGTATATAGATTTTAACTCGGAATTAAGAAGTAAAGCATCGAATGATTTTGAAAAATCATTTTTTAAACTTATGAACAATGCAGTTTTTGGAAAGTCTATGCAGGATAATAGACGTCACTTTGACGTGCGTGTTGTGACGACAAAGGAAGCGTTTGAAAAGTACTCAAGACAGGCCCGCTTTATCGACAGAACTATCATTAAAGAAGGCGACGAAGATGGGATCATCTTAGTGTTCTTGCGAAAAGAAGTGATTTTCTTGGACAAACCAACCTACATCGGAAGCGTCACACTAGATCTATCTAAGGAGCACATGTATTATTTCTGGTACCACGTACTACTATCTATTTTTCGCCCTCCAGGATGTCATATTTACCTTTGTTATGTTGATACTGATTCGCTAATATTCCTAGTGGTCACACAAAACAACGTCTACGAGATTTTAAGGACGATTTCTAAGGAACACTTGGACCTTTCCAACTACCCAGACGGACACCCTATGAAGGATGAGACGAACAAACAGGTAGCGGGCAAGTTTAAGGATGAATGCAAAGGCAGAGCACTTTATGAACACGTTGGTCTTCGCAGTAAAATGTATTCACAGCGCTTTTCCTCCACACCCGTCACTGACGAGACAAGAAGGAACGAAGTGAAGAAAGCCAAAGGAGTGAAAACCTCTTTTGTTGATAAGAAAATGCGCTTCGAACATTACAAAGATGCACTGTTTAACAAAAAAGAATACAGAGCCAGTTTTAACCTTATCAAGTGTAGGAAATTTAATTTAACATCTATCAACGTGGATAAACGATCTCTATCATACGATGATGATAAACGTTATATTTTAGATGATAATATTCACACCCTAGCCCATGGCCACTACAAGATTGTTCAACTAGAACAACAAGAGCATCGGAGTGCAAGCTCGTCAAAATCGCAGGGGAGCCTATAATAAATTGTTAGTGCCTGGGTTGCTGGCCCCGTTGCAGCATATTTTTTTATTAGAAATGGATTCCCTTTATAATAAATCTGTGTTGGCTTTTAGCAGACATATCGATGTAAATGATTTAGAATCTGTTGATGATATTAACGTCTTATCGCTTCTTCCCGTGACTATACAAAGAGATGTTAGAAGGGCGTTAAAGTGTATTTGGTTTAGGGATACCTCTCCCCCAGAAGATCCTTATAACTTTGAATATAGATACTTGGACATTTATAGTTTGGATCGAAGAGAGTTTTTAATGTTAATTAACCACCCTATAGAGCTGCGTCCCGAATTTTTACCATACGAAATGGAATCATGTTATATTAGCTTTAATTATTACGAATTTTCTTTTGGTACTTTGTCTTGTTACAATACATTTGTGTTATGTCAAAAATGTTTCGAAGTTACATGTAGTCCATCGGAAGAACATGAATACCTGGATTTTGACTATCAAAGCTTTTGGTCTGAACGTAATTGGAAATTTTATAATATTACCAGACATTACAATATTAGTGTTGGCCGTTTTATAAGCCAGGTTATTCGTCAAGAAAATTGTTGGTGTGACAGATGTATTTTTAAACCATTGTTCCAATACTTAGACTCTGAAATGTGTAGTAGATTAACACACAACCATGACTATGATAACAACAGTAGTGACAGTGATGCGACAGTTGAAGCTTCCCATTCTGTAATTGAGCTGTATGATCCATTTCGTTTCTAATTTTGTATAAACCTGTTGACATGGTTTTATTTGAAATTTTTAAATCTTAATGTTATTTTTTATTCCCTGTTAATATTTTACTAACAAATATTGCCCTATGTGAACACATTGTAAACGATCTGGTGAACTGTCATTGTATATTTAATATGTTTTTGATTACCTTCTTTCTTATTCGTGTTATGTTCTTTTATCTGCATTGTTAACTATTGAACTTGACAAAATATGCTTTCATATCTTGTAACAAGTTAAATATTAAGTAAAGTTAAAAAAAATATTTTTAGCAAAACTAAATAGAATTTTTAATAGCTGAAAAACATTGTACTCATAATTTGTTTTACTTTAAAATAGATTATGCAGTAGTTTTCATTTTTGTATGGAACAATGACTGATAATATCTTTTGAGCTTTACATCTGTTCACATTTATAACTAACAGTGTACCATGTTTGTTGTCGTAAATGTAACTTGTGCAAAACAAATAAACTTCTGACTAACCCAAAATACTTGTTCTAATTTCATCTCCTTTCTTCATGAAAAACTGAATTTGATTTTGGTAGCTTGACTTATTGCAACACATTGGTGTTACATCGAACCTGTTTCAGTCCATCATAGAAACATAAAAAGCAATATAAAAAATAAAAAGTAATTTTTTTCTGTTATTTTATAAGTGACAAATTAGCAGTAGTAGTGGCATAACGAGGGTGCTGGGCCATGACGTCATCAAAACAAATAAACTTTCGACTAACTCAAAATACTTGTTAATTTCATCTCCTTTCTTGATGGAAAACTGAATTTGATTTTTGCTCGTCTTATTGCAATACATTGGTGTTATGACGTCATAACAATAATGTAAGCATTGATGTCACTATTACTTCATATTACGTTACAAAAATGATGTAACCTCGTCTTACCATGATGACAAGGCCTCTTTTTTCTGCACCCTCTTAGGTAAAGAAGGAGAAAAAAAATAAAAAACACACAATTTTAGTGATACATGTATTGAAACAAATTCACCATTTACAAACATCGTACTTCAAATCATGGAGTAAATTTTCGCTTATAGTGGACACACAATAACGTCTGACTTCAGAGTCTACGAAGGGCACTAGAGCATCTTGAAGAGGTGTAGGCTGAAACCATCCATCTTGCGAAAACGGCAGTCGTCTCTCGTTGAAATCCATCAGAAACACAGGTAAGTCTTTGATGATGTGATGTTCGATCTCTGATGGTATCTTTAAAGCATTCGTGTTGTGTCTGGCGGCAGCCATCAATGTCGAAGTCCTGTAGTGTTTGGTGAAATATTTTGTATACCTTTCAACGAGGCTCCGTACCATTGGACAACACTCGTCGCAAATACGATAGTAATTTTCAACACAATCAAGAGTTCTTTTCAAAGCTGTCCACCCAGAAAACTGAAGCACTAACGATGAAGTTTGACACAATATGCTATCATTGGTGTCCACCGCTTGACTGTGGTGCGGTGGTAGTCTTCTCACTTGATAGTTGGCAATTGAAATAATAGCGCCGCCGCCGCCGCCACCGCCAGACTTGAGGAGCACAGTATCAAAGTAGAAAGGTGTAAAGTTTGTTTCATTGTTGAAAAATCTGTCTATCACGTTGATCACGTTAACACTTCTCAAGCTTAGCAAATCTTCAAAGGTGAACTTGACACACGTTTTTGTATTAACCAGATATATCGAAGGATTAAAACCACCCGAAGATTCTAAACCAATAACCGCATCCGCTTGGTTTGACAGTTTATACATCTGTCGTAGTAATAGTTTCGGTTGTTGCGCTGCTTGCTCTGGTTGATATGTTTCGTGCTGCTGCTGTTGCTGCTGCTGCTGCTGCTGCTGCTGCTGCTGCTGCTGCTGCTGCTGCTGTTGCGGTTGTTGCTGCTGCTGTTGCGGTTGTTGCTGTTGTTGATGCTGCGGTAGGGCGTAGGTGTAGTAGTGAACTTGAGTCTTGGCTTCGGGTTGATCAAAATTTTCCAAATCTGCTAATATAGCTTCGAGGTTCATACTAGCTTGTTGATCTTCACGACATCGTTTACTTGCTGCGGCCGACACTGATTGCGCACGTTTACGTTTCAACTTATTCATGTCCTTACGAGGCGCGGGTAAAGTCGGCGCGGATACACTCGGCGCGGCGGCTTCCATGGCTACACTGAAGGCTTCTCCGCGATGGATTGGGGAGGGGCGGTCCAACAACTGGACAGCCTTGAACAAGTCTGAACGCGCTCAGGGTGCTTTGTTCTAAGGAATAAGGTCAATGTTCCCATTAGAATCCCATTTCAATCGTCTGCCCTGGTAGTCGTATATTCCGTTATTTCGTTCGAAAAACCTCAACGAAGTAGTGGGGACAAATTCTTTATCCGTACCGTACAAGTAAAATACGTTATTGTTATCCGGTGTTACTCCAGCTACTAAAACCGGTGCATTTGCACTGTTCTCGACTAGATTAAATGTACGCGTTCCACATCTGAAATTACCGACAGATTCGTCATATTGACATGTTTGAGACAGACCGGTGGCATCGTTTAATCCTATTGCGGGTCCCAAATTTTCTATTCTAAATCCTTTAGCATCCCATACAGGGTTTGGCAGATTCGTGTCCAGTTGTAGACAAGTCAGTCTTAACTTATTCACTCGATCCTCAAGCTTTTTCACCTGTTTTTCTAAATCTGTTATCAAATGAGTTAGTCGTGTCTCGAGTGCTGCTACCTGGTTTTCCAATTGACTCAAAGTGGCTTTCGATACACATTTACTTCCTAAATCTGTTATCGATTGAGTTACTCGTGTCTCGAGACTTGCCACCTGATTTTTCAATTGACTTAAAGTGTCTTTAGATACACATTTACCTTCTAAATCTGTTATCGATTGAGTTACTTGTGTCACGAGACTTGCCACCTGGTTTTCCAATTGACTTAAAGTATCTTTCGATACACATTTACTTCCTAAATCTGTTATAGATTGAGTTACTCGTGTCTCGAGACTTGTCACCTGATTTTTCCAATTGTACTTAAAGTGGATTTCGATACACATTTACTTTCTAAATCTGTTAATGATTGAGTTACTCGTGTCTCGAGACTTGCCACCTAGTTTTCCAATTGACCTTAAAGCGGTTTTTGAAACACATTCACTTTTAAAGTCAGTTTGTAGAACATAATTGTTTTCAAGGTCTGTCTTTAAGACAAAAATTATTCTCCAACCCCGCTTTTAGAACACAATTTTAGTATCAAATCTACTTTTGAAACATAGTTATCCTCAACATATCTCTTGTTAACACTGTCGTATGGCTCTTCTGGTTCGGCGACGTATCTTAATCTTTTGTTGCGTACGTCGTAATGACTCCCATCCAAAGCGAGTTTTAGCTGCTCTTCCCCCACGCCGCCGTGTCTGCGTTGCGTAACAAAGAGTACTCGTCCGAACTTGTCTATCGGTGACGCTTCATCTTCAAACTGACATGCTCTGTACGACCGCACTTGCCTTTATATCCAAGAGTTCTGCTTCATACCGAGCCATTTGACGTATACTCTGTTACCCTTTCTTTTCAACACCTTTTCCACCAGATACGTGTCTGGATACTGGGTTTTTTGAAGCTCAGCCTCGTAAAACGCACCACGAATGGCTTTGCCGTTCATGTCGCGTAGCATGTATACGTGCGGTACAGTGTTGCGTTACCTTGTCCACGATAAATAATTCCGTTGTCCAAGACGGTGTAAAACCCTTTTCGAATAAGGTTTTCCATTTGGAAATCCTCACGACATCGTTGACCTTGTAACGAGGTTTCCTGTTGACCGCCACGCGATCGTTTAGCTTTTTCACCAACACTTGTTCATGCTTACGCTTTACGTCCTTCGGTTTCATGCCTTATCGATCGGTGTACTCGCGCGTTGTACTTTAACAACAGTTTGTCTAAAAGTCCATTTTTACTCCACTCATATGTTCCTTGCACGCCGAACGCTTTGTACATCCACGTCTTTATAGTGCGATTGAAACGTTCCACCACTGAAGCTTTCAACGGGCTGAACGTGCTATAGTGGTTTATATCGTATTGTTTCATCAAAGAGGAAAATTGTTTGTTGAAAAACTCCTTTCCGTCGTCAGACTGAATATTTTTAGGACACGCGGTTTACTTTTTAACAAGATATTTTTCATTGCAGTTGTCACTGAGCTAGCTGATTTGTCACGTAGCCCTGCAGCCCAAGCGTATTTGATAACACGTCGATTACTGTCAATATGTATTTGTGTCCCCCCGTTTTACTTTGGCGTAGTTTTGCATGTCGATCAAATCGATTTGCCACAAGTCATCAAATCCTTTTACATAGACATTTCGCCGTGGAAATCGTTTTCTCGCCTGTTTGTGAAGTTCATCAACGATTTTTCTTTTACATCTACCATCTCACAGTATGACCTTGTACAATCGCAAGAGATCGACTATTTCAGCAAACTCTTTAGAGTGTCCCGTGTGACCGGCGTTTTCCGACATCACCAGTAATCTAAGTCGATTTACCAATGTGTTCACATTTTTAACGTTATCCATCCCACTGCCCACAGAGGTGGTGGCGGCGGTGGATTCCGCCGCGGGTTGATCATCCGAAAATAAACTTTGAATTACATATATGTATATTTTTTCCCTCTGTTGGCGTTGATAGGCTTCTCGGCAGAGTACATTTGTTTGTGTGCATTGGTCGTTAAAAGCATCCTTTTATAAATTTCCACATCTCTGCGTTCTATCGAGTCTTTATCAGGTACTCGCATAAAAAGCAATTCCATTAGTCCTGGTGTAACGTCAAATCGTTTATCTTTCAATATCACTTTTGATCTGCTAAACGAAATTGCGCTATCACCCAATACCGTGCCACCTTTACCGTCGGGTCTAACACCGTAAGTTGTGTCCAACTTGTTGCGTTCAGACGGAGTCGACAGTTTCCTTAAATAAATCTCAACCAAATTGGCCTCGGTTTGAGTCGACATATCTGCTGTTCTGTTGAGTTCATCCTCGCTCTCACTATCGCCTCCAGTCGCTGTACTCTTTTGTTCTTTTTTAACTATTTCCTGTTTAACTGGTAGTGATTGTTTGATGCTTTCAGCCGACTGTTTGATGCTTTCTGCCACAGATTTCTGTAGCGGACTGACCAAAGGCCTAGTGGAAGCTTCAAAATATCGCTCGACATCTTGTACGTTTCTTTGTAGGTCGCGATATTTGTTGCGAACACTTTTGGTAAGTCTGATTATTTCCCTTTTCACGGCTAACGCGTCTCAATACTTTGCCTCCTGCGTTTTATTTTTCTTTCCTCTCCTGTCCATAGTGCTGAAACGATCGTCAGTGAACTATACGCTACTTTATGGTGTTTCTTCATTATATCTGTTATAAAGGTGTCCAGACCGCATCTGTAGCGACCCTTGTTTAATTCATGGTCCTTGCTGATCACCACAAAACCGTGTCGATTCCTATTCCAACACTCGTGACATAGTTCTTTGAATTGATTAAAGGTCATGTCAGTTATGTGGTCTTCGTATACGTGCTTGAGATTTAAGTCATCCTGTCTAAATAAGATTATTAAATTGGCATTATCCCTGAGAAGGTGTTTCGGTATTCGGGTGTACGACTGTGCGAGATAAAAACAATCCACACCTTTGTGTCGACCCATCCTAAAGTAAGCTCTCATATGATTCTGACTGTCACACGCAACATCGTCAAACACGAATACAGAGTTTGGTTTTGCCTCACTGGGGCTTTGCACTTCATCACCGTTTTCGTACGTGTAGTAACCAATCTGCGGGGTGTTGCCGATTATTCGAGACAACAATGTGTACTTTGGTTGATGCAACGATTTACTAAAGACATACAAGTTTGCAAATTTCAAACCGTTCGGCTCCGTAAGGCAGGGTGAACATCAACTGAGTTTTACCACAGTTTGAAGGACCACTGATGATTCCTCTTATCGTGTCTGGCAGCAACGGACCGTGTTTTTTCGCTGCCGCATCGCTGACAGTCAACCCGTCCAAAGTTTCGTTGACTGTAAACGTTTCCCGCTGTTTCTCAAACTTCATTGTTTGAATTGTTGTCGTCGACTGGGTGACATAAAAGGGAGTTCGCATTTATAGGCGATCATCAGTACAAAGACAGTCGTCGGCGGAGACGGTCGCAATGGCGTCGAAAAAAGAGGAAGACCGTTAGACGCACTGGAATCACTCTGGGTGATGCGATTAGACAGGCGCGTAAGGCCATTAGGGGTCAAGGTATCAAGTCTTCAAAGAATCTGGATAAGCGGAAACTGCGTAGTGCGACTGTGGCGGCGTTAAGGCTGTGAGGAAATTTAAGAAGGGCAAATCGGTGGGCAGCAGTGGTTCACGGGTCTTGCCACTACCGAAGTCCGGCGGTGTCTTACCACTGTTACCGATTTTCGCCGGACTGAGCGCTTTGGGCAGCTTGGCGGGAGGCGCTGCCGGAGTGGCGAAAGCCATAAACGAAACGAGGGATGCGAAGAAGAAATTGGCCGAGATGCAAAGACACAACGAAACTATGGAAGCCATCGCGTTGCGCAAAGGCAGGGGTCTTTATCTGAGGCCGCACAAAGAGGCGGATTGGGACTGTACATGCAACCGTATCGCAATACGCAAAAAACTGCTAGAGCGCCTGCCCAAGCGGGCGCTGTACGACGTCGATCTTGTGAAACCGGCACGAGAACTACGGATACCGCATTTTAGAGGTGTGTTCATGCGCGACGACTTACCGAAGCGGCCGAGACACAAGGAGTCGACCATCGTGAATTTGGATAACAGCAGTGGTCGCGGTACTCACTGGGTTTTGTTTTAGAAGACTGGTAAACTTGTAGAGTACTTTGACAGCTATGGTAACCTGAAACCTCCTTGCGAGATTCAACGCTACCTGAAAGGAAACTACATCTCTCACAATACCACTGCTTATCAATTTGTCAACACCAATAGTGAAAATTGTGGTCAACTGTGTTTGGCGTTTTTGTCTATGGTCAATAAATAGGAATACACATAAAATACAGTGTGTTTTGTTTCTACAATCCAGTCATGTCTTTGACGTTTACCTTTACAGATACAGAGTCCACTCTGTCCGCTGACTTTTTCCCTCAGTGGAACTCGATCAACGTTTGGGAAATAGGTTTGCTCAATTTCGAGTCTTACAATTCGATACCGAACGTGGACAAGACTAACAACACTTTTCATTACAACAATGGTTTGACAATTGAAATCCCGACGGGTACGTACGAGGTGACGGACATCGCGGAATACTTGCAACAGATGCTCTGGAAAGTGGACAAATCTCTCTTTATAAAGTTGACTACGAACAACAATACGTTGCACACCACTATCAAGTGCAATTTCCCCGTCGACTATACGCTGCGAATTCTATTGGTAGATTGTTCGGGTTCAAGGAGGAAAAGATTGACGCCAATCGCAAAGTCAGCGCACCCTTGATAACCGACATATTTAAAGTGAATTCCATTTTGTAAATTGCAGCATCGTAACAGGTTCCTATATAAACGGACGTCCGGCCCACACTCTTTTTCAGTTTTACCCGAGTGTGAGTCCAGGGTTCAAATTGATAGAAGAACCATCACCCGTGGTATATCTACCGTGACACAAAACACCATCGACAACATCACGTTACAACTGGTAGATCAGGACGGGCGGTTAGTGAGTTTCCAAGGTAAACGAATCACTGTTCGTCTGCATTTAAGACAACGACCCACTTAACCCATGGGTTTCGTATACATTTGGTCCAAGAGACCCCCTTCCTATTTATTGCCAAAGGCAAAGGTTCGCGGTATTAGTAGTCGTTTGACTGCCACACGATTAACAACAAAGAATAAGAGATTTTTACGCTCTCTTGGCTTTACGCTGTTACAATGATGAACGTTCAAGACATTCTGTTGAGTACTCCATTCGACGATACGGTCACCCACATGGAATGGGATACCCACCTGCCGTACGCCTCGATGACACTCAACAATAGCGATGAAATAAGAATACCCATACAACAACAGGATATTTGCGTGGTACCGTCAATGAGTTACATTTATGTCGAAGGTAAACTTTTGAAGGAGGACGGCAGTGCCGCTCCTAGCAGGACAAAGTTTGTCAACAACGCCTTTGCACATCTGTTCGACGAATTGCGCTACGAATTGAACGGCGTAGAAATAGACAAAACCAGACACCCAGGCATTTCTACTACACTCAAAGGTTACGCTTCCTTTTGATAATGACACTCTCAGGTTGTAAGGGCAACTCGAGTTGGGTCGACTCGTATGGCGACATCGGATCAAGACTTGCGGATCACGTGGTCGACAGCAATGGGAATTTCAGTTTTGCGTGCGGTTAGGCAGCCTTCTCGGCTTCGCCGAAGATTACACTAAGATGATCGTTAACGCGCGTCACGAATTGGTTCTTGTCAGGTCGGCAAGTGATAAGAACGCCGTACAATGGCAACCGGGACCTGCTACGGGTAATCCCGCTGTCCGGACACTAATGTCGAAAATATCAAGGTCACATTGGATAAACTTTGCTGGCGGATACCATACGTTACGCTCAGTGATGAACAGAAGGTCGCTCTGCTTAAGCAACTCAACCGCGGCACGAGTATCCCGGTGGAATACAGGAGTTGGGAATTGTACGAATATCCGGCGCTTCCTCAAACGGGGTAAACAGTCGTGGGCAGTGAAGACAGCCAGCCAATTAAACAAACCTCGTTACGTTATTGTGCTTTTCAAACCAACAAGAAAGCTAATCTGAAAGAAAACGCTTCCCATTTTGATCACTGCAAACTGACAAACCTTGAAACTTCACCTCAATTCAATCAGCTATCCATACGATGACCTGAAACTAGACTATAGCAAGAATCGTTTCGCTTTGCTTTACGACATGTACACTAGGTTTCAAGACTCGTATTACAATGCCACACCACGTCCCTTGTTGACGAAAAAACTCTTAAAGATTACGCCCCAATTGCTGTTATCGACTGTTCAAGCAGAACGAGTCGATCAAGTCTGCACCTGTAGACATACGATTGGAAATTCGAAGCTGCCGAAGACTTTACCAGAACATACGGCCGCCTACTGTCTAATTATTCATGACAAGGCGTTCACGTACAACCCGTCAACCAATCTGGTCAGACTCAACAACTGAAGCCCTGCCCACCGTCTATAGAGAGGCGCAGCTCGGCTCGTGTTCATTCGTGCTCCGGGACCCTACTATTCGGCCACGCCATGAAAGCCGACATCGATTCAGTGCTTTTGTGGGCAAAAACAAAGATGTCATCATCAAAAAGTTAACCGTGGTGGGACATCGAATCGGGATCAGCGCAGCATTGGATATTCAAATCACCCAAGGATTTAGATAATTATTATAACGGCTTGTGCAACATCGATCGACACAACAATTGGCTGAGCAAACATTATCACGGTCTGGATTTTTTGCACTGGATTCAGTCAGTATGAAGATTTACTCTCAACTCTAAACAGTATTTGTTCACCCTTTCAACTTCTTTTTGCGCCGGATTTGGAAAAAGCTACAGTACTGGAAAACATAATCAAAGCTAGGAGATTGGTCTTCAGTTTGGAAGATCTCGGTTGCCCACCGATCACGAGAAAACCACTCTTTCCCGCCTTACCAAAGCTAGACGAATACGGTGAACCATGCGATGAAGTTGACGCCGTACCCAATCAAGGAACACGACAGTGTCTGTATCATCACTTGAACGCGCCAGGTTTCATTTGCACTCTCGACAATGCGACCCAACTGGCCGACTGGTGCGCGGAAAATCTGGATCTACTCGACATGCACAAACCGGCAGTGAGGGAGGAAGACTTTCTTTGACTGGAATAAACCATCTCCCGCCAGCAAAGATCTCGCTGCTGCAGGATTTGTACGTGTGCATTCCACAGTTGACGCGACAAAATGCGTTTATTGTGGTGTGGTGCTTTGCAAGTGGGAAGAGGATGACGATCCATTGGCGGACCATGACTACAATTCACCTTTCTGCAGATTCATTCGCTTCAATATGCAAATGAAGAGGGACCAACAGTTGAAAGACAACAAAAACAACAAAGCTAAAAACTGTGACAGCACCAAGGAAGAAGATCATTTTACATGCGTTTTGGGAAATACGCCAGATGTTGACGAAACTGATTTAATCAAATGTTGTCATGCCTAATAAATACGCTTACATTCACATTTTTCTTATCATTTCAATATGAACCTTGTCACCTTCTCCAATCCACTGCTGACCACTTTTTATTTCATTGACCATAATGAAGATAGAAGACCTAACACCGATCATTTACATTTCCAAAAGAGAATACTCGAGATGGAGAACATACTAACACGCTGTCTACTCAACAAATTCATCATACAGCGACTTGTACTCTGGCGGACCATAGCAATTGTAAAGTGACAACATCCTCTGCGGAACGGTCGTTGAGGGTGGAGCAGTTGCAATAGTTAACCTGCGATTTATCATGTTACATAATTGTGAAATAAAACAGTAATACCCACAAAATTGTATTTACTACCACCCAAGTGCCCAGGCTGCAGAGACCACGTGGTGGAGACCGGGCCGCGCGGCCACGCCCCCACACCGAAATGCTAAAACACAATTCTCGCAACAGACACTCCAAAAAACCGGTCCCGGCCAGCCACGCGCCGCGCGCATGCCCGGCGGCCGCGCCCATGCCAGGCGGCCAAACCAGCAAATGCTAAAACCCAATTCTTGGTTTTCGCGCGGATTTGGTCACGTGATTTCAGCAGGGAAAGTATACTACTAATAAAAATTTTACATTTTCTTGAGGATATTAAACATTGAGAAAATGTCAACTTTTTCAATCTTTTGGACAGTTCGTCGTTTTGGACTTCCACTGGACCCATTTACACGCCGTTTGTACCAAATAAAACCTGAAAATTTGTATATTATCAGGTTTGATTTACTTTAAGATTATCTTACATTTTTAAATAAAAAATTCGACAGTTTGAAAG